>SNQJ01S0061908.1:39051-55297 GCA_010110895.2 Picea sitchensis | reverse complement strand
AATGAAACCCCTAGTCAACTTAATGTTAAACAACCTCCTCAAAACTTGTGCCAAATGATAAGGATATGACATGGGTTGAGTTGGCACATGTGAACAATGCTAAGATGAGGTACAATGAATTGACTTTTTTGTGAGTTACCTCAACATGTGTGCCAAAGGGGAGCACCTAGTCTCATGTGTGTACCACATAGACATAAGGTTGTGTTCTCTAGTGATAAATCAACAATAATACTTAGGGAATAAGCATTAATGAAGAATGATAACATTGATGTACTAATAGGCCAATAATCAAGCACTCAACCTAAGGTTTTAGGATTTAATTAAAATATCATAAACCAGTTAGGAGTGTTCACACTGGAAAAAGGTGGAAATATGAGAAACAAGGGGTCAATATGGTATGAAACTTAGAGAATTAGAAGCAAAACATGTCAGACACCTTCTAGGAAATGGAGATGAAGTTAAGTGTAAATATAATGTGATTTTTTACCTAGGTAAAAGGTGGATATTTGATGTGATACATAAACTACCTAGATAAAATGATGAAGTGTAATGAAAATGAAGGGTGAAGTGGGTTCCAGCTAGACAAAAGGTAAAGATATGCTTGCAACAAACGAATTACCTAGGTGAAATCATGGAAATGTTATGGAACATGAATGAAACTAGGAAAAAATTAGGCAAATACATCACCATGCTAGAGGACACTCACAACTAGGACATGAACTAAAGATGCAACACAAAGTGAAAATGACTAGAACATGGCTAGGACCATAATATAATTGGTCCATAAAGAGAATAATGTACCATTAAAGCAACTTCTACAAACATTCCAATAGTTGGAAGGCTAGAATAATCATACCAACCTGCATAGATACTATCATGTGATGAAAATCACAAGTTTATCGTTGATGCAATACAAGGGGTAATAGTTGGCTCCAACATGGGGACATGTGTTCTTCGAAGAAGAGTGCATGAGAACCCAAAATTTTGTGTTGTACATGTTGAGAAGAAGGAAGGAAGAAGAAGAAAGACCATGTGGCATGATGCATGCATACCACATCCCTAAACACCACATCCAATATCCATATAGTTTATTACAACAAATGCTCATATGTTGAGCTTATTCTTTTACTCTAATGCTCTCAAGTGTTTATTATTCCTACACCTAGTCTAAACAAGAAAATACAAGAGCTAGGTGAAATCATAGAGCCAATTTAACCATCATAGTTCTTTATTTACATCAAGAGCTCTTTCGTTGTGTTTGACTATGAACCAAAACAAGGAGATGTCAAACACCACATACAAATACACTAGAATCTCCATGAATGCTAGGCTGAAATATGAGATATCATCACGAAGATAGTTAAGAACATCAAATTCATGCTAAGGATGGCATGCACCACTACAAGACTCATAGTCAATTAGTCAATTAGTAGACTACTCCATATAGTCAATTAGTAGACTTTATATTAGACATTGAGTGACTTAATTTGAGGGGCTTGGGCATAGTTATAAAAATTGTTCATAAAACATGTGTAAATTAAATGGGTACTTGTTCATTAATCTACCATATCAAAAAATGAACCAATATTGAAATTTTATAATATAAAATATCACAAGTTTATAATATGAAATAAAATTATATTGAAATTTTTTTATAATATAAAATAAAATTATTATTGTACTTACTTATGAAATATTAATATATTGTAAGGTTATGGCATGATGATAGTGTATGCGCTCGGCAAGTAATAAGGTGTTTGCATAGCACGTGGAATAATAGTGCATTTTGATTCATAATTTCTCGACATTGCAATTACTCCATTATTAGAAGCCCGTATCGACCAACCTGAGGAAGCAAGCAGGGTTATGGGAAGCGATGAGGGTTATCGAATGACCTTGGGAAGCGAGGAGAGTTATCGACTGACATGGGGAATCCATGAGGGTTTTACATACATGGTATGCCATGGTCAGCTTCTCCATCCATCAATGGAGTTCACCCAGCTTATTTCATGTTAATTGGTGGGAGGGTGCTAAAAAACTGGGGTAAGGGATTGATTTTAATCTATACGAGCGATTTACTCAATTCATTGGCCGAGTTCTCCACTAATTAATGGAGTTTATGTTGTTCATAACTGGTTAATTGGCGAGAAGGGCGTGATAATCGAGTTTAGGGTTAATGGAGTTTATGTTATTCATAACTAGTTAATTGGTGGGAAGGACGTGATAATCAGGTTTAGGGTTGTTATTAAGTGACGATCATTGAATTTGTTTCTTAGGTTACACTATATATTCAACATTGGTAGTAACAATGGAGAAGAAAATTGCAACAGACAAAACTTGGAGGCTTTTGAAGAGGCGGGCGAAGGATTCTTTAGTAGCAGAGATGAAATCCATGGCTTCCCCTTCTCAGGTTAGTTAATTTGGTCTCGGTATTCTAAATTTGTTAAATTTTTGAATGCATATAAATCTCATGGATTCTAAGCTCAATTCAAGAAGAGAAATTTCATGGATGTTAAGTAATTTATTTTGTCCTTATTAACAACCCGTTTCTTTATAAAATTCTCAAAAAATTGTCCCAAAAATAAATAAAGATTAGTGTTTTATACCTGGTTTTTATGGTAGGCATTGAATTTTTGCATTAGGGTGTAGGTTTGTATTGAAGTGCATTGTTTGGATATCAGTTTATATTGATTTTTTTTTATAGGTTTATGTCTACCTCATTACTTGTTTAGTGGTATGTGCTCACATTAATTTAGTTCACATTTTTCTCTATGATCTATTTATGTTGGATGTTGGTAATGATTTCTTTACTTTGATGTATGGTTGTGTCTTGATACTCTGATTGCAAATAGGGCATAACTTACATGCCTATGAGATTTACAATTTAGTGTCTTGATTCCTTTTGGTTCGTTGTGTCTCTTGATACTCTGATTGCAAATAGGGCATAACTTATGTGTCTTGATACTTTGTTTTCACTTGTATGTGCATATTGGAAGTATTTGGAATTGAAATAATTAGGAACTAAATAAAATACACTTCTTATAAATAGACAACAGCATAACTAGATTTCAAATTAATCACTATTGAAAGGAAAGCTCTAACTATGTGCATATTACCTCAAAGGGATGACAAGGATCTCTACAAAAAGACTAGTTCACAGAATATGCATTATTAGTGCTACAAGTCGACTCAAGACTAATATTGAGTCAATCCTAGGACACCTTGATTTAATTGGTTTTAGAAAAACTTAGAGAGTGGTACGATCAGCATGAAGGCAGTGAGACGACTGCAAATCAAAAACTAGCCATTGGGCATGGATTCCATTAAAAACAAATAACCTTGTCTTAACATTCTATGAGCAGTAGGTCAAGCTAAAAAAACTTAGATTAGCTCCAAGGCTATAGAGAAATGGAATGGGGAAATGAAGAAAACAAAACTGCAAGTTAATCAAAAACCACTCTAATCCTTGATACACTTACAGGGAAGAATACTCAACATTCAGAAACCCTTTTCAGCTGTGAATATAAGTCTCAAATGTGGTTGGTAGCGAAAACTACAGTATATCCTATACTACAGTCTTCTCAGCACCGAATTTCATACATATATCCTATAGCAACAAAACACATTTAAGCAGATGAAAAAGAAAGAAATGATGAACTAAGGATAGGGAAAAAACAAATCGATCATAAACTTTGTTATCAATTGAAATATTTACATAGAAGTCTTGCATAAGGTTTTTCAAAATATTACATAGGTTGTTCACCCTCTGCAGCTCTCTCTTAGTCCCCCAGACTGAATCCCCCCCTCTCAACTTACAAAATGCTTCCTTTTATAATCCAGCAATCCCCTCTTTGTTCCTACTCTTAATGGGAATAAAATTAAATAATGATTATAACAAATCAAACTGAAGAAAAAATCTTGAATTGTTGGAGTTTGGAGTTCATTGTTAGTTGGTATTTGTCCTGGAAAAGCTCGATATGATTAACTAAAAATAAAATTAAGTTTCAATAACAATGAAATAGATTGCTAGAGATCTCGAGTGATGAAACTGGAAACAAATCCTCTTGGTTTTAGCATGATTCCCTGCTTGAAATATGGAATTTATGTTGTTGCCTATCCACAAAATCAGGAACAAATTTGACTTTATTGATCATGCTCCTAGAAAATTGGAATGCTTTTGCCAAATGTTTATTTTGATTTCTTTGGCTGACTAGAGCTGCCTGAAGATGTGGATCTGATTTCCATCTTCTGCCACTTTTCTTTCAGCAAATCTTTTAAAACATCTAGAGATAGTCTCTGCCCAAAATGTGCAAACCTGTTGTCTTAAAATCTAGAAAGTTACTTTTCTATTTGATGATATTTTGCTTTAAGATCTTCAAATTGAAACAAACATTGAAATAGTCCTCACTACACAACTGAAATTCAAGGACCCAAAAATGTAATAGGATTAATGTAGCTAGATCAATGTTAAAATGCACAATAATTCAATGAAAACAACTCTGAATGGCAATATGCCTCCAATGTGTATTGAGAAAACTAGTTGTGTGTACCATGCCTGCTCTGGAACTAATGTCTTGTTTTTGGATGAATTCCTTCATCATCTGAGCATATAAAAACCACTTTGTCTACCCTTTAATGAAAACACCTATATACTCTGCTGCAATACCCAAAATAGAATAAACACATGAATGGTATAAAGCTTCCTGAATACCAAGACCTTTCTTGACTAGATGGCTTCATTAGTGTGATTCTATTGACAAGAATGAAGTCGGATTTAAACATGAGGGAAAGAAACTAGAAGGTGAAATTTTCCCTTTAAACAGAGAAGCTAGCTTCACTTCAAGAGAAAGAAGAGAATCCCAGGGTTGAAGAAGTATGACTTTCAGAGGGGAACTTAAAAAAAATTATGGGTTCTTTTCTTCCAAAGCTTGGTTCCTCTTATAAATAGTGTTCCTATACCGTGAAATGCTAGCCTACTAGACTTGATTAGACTGCGGCCGTGACATAAAATTGTGCATTTCCACCAACTGACTGCAAATCTTGACAGTTGGCGCCTTGATCCTCACTCCAGGTCCGGCCCAAAACACCTAGATATTTGCTTGGTGGAAATACTCGTCTTTGGGGATGACATTTGGCATGTATCAAATAGATGGGTGCTTTGTGTTTGTGATTCTCACCAGGCCGACCATTCTCAAAGCCCTTTTCATTTGGTCTCAATTTGTTAGCGTTTAGAGTTCAGACATGGATTGTCTCCTTTTTGGCGCTTTTGTGTGAGCATTGCCTTGATATTTGGCATTCGTTGAGTGTTTTTTTCTTTGCGAGCTCTCCTCCATGGCCTTAGCACTTCGTTCTTTGTGTAAGTGTTGTCGATGCTTTGGTTTGGCCGCGGTCAGTCTTGGAGGTTGGGCTCAACAAGCCCAAAACATTTTAAATAAAAATAATAAAACTCCCCTTGGTTGCTTCTCTTGTGACTTGGCAGTTGTTACATTGTGATATAAGCTCGACCTCAGGATTTGATCTGTTGAATATGGAATTTGATAGCCAAGTGGGGCCCGAAACCCCAAACCCTTTTAACATAAGTAGAACTATTGCAGTAATCTTTAAAAAAATTGATAAAAATGCTTCCAAAACTTCTGGTAGCGCCCTTAAGGCCAAAATTTGACACTGCAAATATTGATACTAATATTGGCTTCACGGGGATGGCATGCTCCCTGGGAGCTGACCTTTCCTGATCCTGATAACATCCCTGCAATTTATTCAAACTGAAAACTGAAAGAATCTTGAAGCCATCGGTGTCTCCATTGGGCTATGGAGTCTTATGGATGTTATTATGCTACAAATCACACCAAACTGAAAACAAATACTTAAAAATATGAGCTTATTTATATACATTCCTACTTCTAGCCAAATTTTTTACCTGCTCATATGATATGGTAAAGCCAATACAACCATTTAAGTAACTGGATCACAAACTGAAATCCACTTCCATCCATGAGTGCATATATAACTAAAGAAACTGAAGAGTAGAAAAAATGAACTAACATCCCATTCTTACAGTTATAAACATATGTCTTTATGAAGTCCAAGAGATAAGAATGATGAATCAAATACAACTCCATATATCTTGCTACGGGATCAGCAAAATCATACGAGAGTACCTCTCTTTGTTTTTCAAAAGAAATGGGTTGCAAGATGATATCAGTGTTGATCATATATCTAATATTTACTGGAGATTTAAGTTCAAAAATGAAGGATGCAGGCTTGTTGATCCCTAGTGATAGTTGCTCAATGGTTGGTGATGAATAGGAGATTAACTGCCCCTGTATTTCCTCAATATTCTCCTTATCCAGAAAAACACAAGCCTGTTGCAATATCTTTCCATTGTCTTTCAGAATTTCAAGTGCAATTTGACAACAAGAAAACTGATTTTTGTGATTTATAATTGGAGCAGACATATCTTCAAATTCATAGGAATCAGAAAATTTTACAGTAGAAATCTGATTATTTGCTTCTATTTCAATTTCCTGGGAAAGCACGTGATTTTGAAAACCATGAGAAACTTGTTGAGGATCGTGAGGAACAATTTCTTCTTTGGCCATTTCTTTATTACAAACATCATGAATTTCAAACCCCATACAACATTCCTCAAAAATAAGGTCAACAGTGTATCCTTGTTTAAATGCAGCATGAAAATCCTTAAGTGAATGAATACTAGCAGCAGGAAGGGATTGACACCATTCACGATCATGTTCTTCCAAAGATAATCTAAACATATTGATTAAGACATCCTCGTGAACAAAATCATGTTCAAGCATACATTTATGAAAATTTAATAAGTGTTCACTAGGATGATCATGTTTGCTTCCTCCGAATCAGGGAAGATAGTCATCCCATTCATCTATAGTAGGCACTGGCTGTGGGAAACCAGCTATGTTTGAGAAATCACAAAATGCATACCTTCGAGAAAGAATAGCATCCATTTCAAACCAGTGAAGTCGCCAATATATTCATCTATCGTGGAGTGGAGTCAACATGTGAATGATATGCAATATGATATATGTTCACTTCTTGTTCACCATCAAGAAGAGAAGTTGGTCGATGTTGTTCTCCCATGGAATATTACTTCATTATGTCCCTGGCAGTGGCACCAAAAGATGTTAGTGCTATAATTTGACTCTTGACTGCTAAAGAGTAAAGCCTAGCACACCTTGATTTAATTGGGTTTTAGGAAAATTTAGAGAGTGGTAGTATTAGCATGAAGGCAGTGAGATGATTGCAAATCAACAATTGACCATTGGGCATGGAGTCCATTAAAAACAAATAACCTTGTATCAAAATTTTATGGGTAGCAGGTCAAGCTAACAAAACTTAGATCAACTCCAAGGCTATAGAGAAATGGAATGAGGAAATGAAGCAAACAAAATTGCAATTTAATCAAAAACCACCCTGATCCTTGATACACTTACAAAGAAGAATACTCAACATTCAAAAACCCTTTCTCACAGTGAATATAAGTCTCAAATGTGGCTGGTGGTGAAAACTACAGTATATCCTATACTACAATCTTCTTAGCAGCGATTTGCATACATATATCATATAGCAGCAAAACACATTTAAGAAGATGAAAAAGAAACAAATGAGGAACTGAGGATAGGGAAAAAACGAATTGATCATAAACTTTGTTATCAGTTGAAATCATTACATAGAAATCTTGCATAAGGTTTTTCAAAATATTACATAGGTTTTTCACCCTTTGTAGCTCTCTCTCGGTCGCTTGAACTGAATCCCCCCCTCGCAACTTACAAAAAGTTTCCTTTTATAATCCAGCAATCCTCTCTTTGTTCCTACTATTAATGGGAATAAAATTAAATAATTATTTTAGCAAATCAAACTGAAGCAAAAATCTCGAATTGTTGGAGTATGGAGTTCATTGTTAGCTAGTCTTTGGCCTGGAAAAGCTTGATCTGATTAACCAAAAATAAAATTAAGTTTCAATAACTATGAAATAGGCTGCCAGAGATCTCGAATGATGAAATTGGAAATAAATCCTCTTGGATTTAGAATGATTCCCTGCTTAAAATATTAATTTTTTGTTGCCACCTATCCACAAAATCAGGAACAAATTTGACTTTGTTGATCATGCTCCTAGAAAATTGGAATGCTTTTTCCAAATGTTTATTTGTATTTTTTTAACCGACTAGAGGTCTCTGAAGATGTGGATCTGAATGCCATCTTCTTCCATTTGTCTTTCAACAAATATTCTAAAACTTCTGGAGATAGTCTCTGCCCAAAATGTGAAAACCTGTTGTCTTAAAATCTGGAAAGTTAATTTTCTATTTGATGATATTCTGCTTTAAGATCTTTGAATCGAAAGAAACATTGAAATAGTCTTCACTACACAACTGAAAGTCAGGGATGCAAAAATGTAATAGGATTAATGTAGCCAAATCAATGTTAAAATGCACAATAATTCAATGAAAACAACTCCAAATGGGAATATGCCTCCAATGTGTATTGAGAAAACTAGTTGTGTGTACCATGCCTGCTCTGGAACTAATGTCTTGTTTTTGGATGAATTCCTTCATCATCTAAGCATATAGAAACCACTTTGTCTGCCCTTTAATGAAAACACCTATATACTTTGTTGCAATACCCAAAATAGAGTAAATGCATGAATGGTATAAAGCTTCTTGAATACCCATGGATGGGGTGTTAGTGCAAGCCAAATGGCGCAAAGAGGGAGTGCGGGTAGGCCAACGAGGCAGGGAGCCATGTGATGAGCTCATGTCAATGCTCGCTGCCTCGACCCAGCATTAACTCGACCTCACGTCAGTGCATCACCATTAATTCAGGTGCGCCCGACCCCCATTACGAACTTCTCTATGGATTTTTCGTCTGCATTTGCTTCTCATCCTCGCTCGCGGACCGACTCCCACATCCCTCTGCTGCTCTGGCCTGGTTTAGACTGGATTTTCATGGTGCTCACAGCTCCTGGCCATCTCCAGGCTCTCTGCATTTGCCTGGAGCACTTAGTCTTTTTCTACCTTCAAACGAAGGAAATTATGTCGCGTCAAAGAGGACAGCCGCAAAGAGGCTCTCCATGGCATCCTCCTCGGCCCCGAGCCTCTGTCTCTCCCCCTGGTTCGCCCTCCATGATCTCCTCGCCGCCTCTGCAATCCAAGATAGCACCTCTCTCCTAGTCCACCTCGCCTGTCTCTCGATTTGAATGCTTAGCCATTATTGACAGCTCGTCGGGCTCTTCTTCGCGTTACCTTGTTGTCCTACCGAATTCCAGAACCATCGATCCTTCCCATGCACCAGTAGTTGACTCCTCAAGGCATCCCATGGGGGCGCCACCTCTTGTTCTAAGTGCCCGAAACAACGCGTATGCGTCTATCGACTCCATCCCTGACTCGCAGCTGAAAGAAAGTTTAACCATTCTCTATGGTCTGGTCTTCGAACTCCATCAGGGAATGGAGGACCTCCAATTTCGACTGCAGATTGTGAATGGAAAGATCTCGACCCTCCTTCAGATTCTATCCACCTTCCAAGATGCTTTCCCCTCTAACCCAGTAGGCGTGGCTTCAGCATAGGAACCCCATGTAGAGACCAGTGACAGAAATGCTCAGACGCAGCGTTCAGTAGAGATCATTCTAGAGCAGGTCAAGCATGAGGACACGGAAGTGGCGACAGCTACCGGCCAGCATGTGCACAATCCGCCTGGAGACGCCTTGCCAGTCGCCAATAAGGACGAGAGCAGCGTGGACGCTGACATGCATTTGGAAGGCAAAGGGACACCCGTTGAAGAGGAGCCTTGGTACGCGGTCGTTCTTGCCACCTAGCCAGGTTACTCACCAAGTGTTTGACCCCACAGGGGTTCTTTACTTTTTAATAGTTTCTTCTTTTAGTTGCAATCTAGTCAGATTAGTTTTGTTCTATAAGACTGTTAGACTATCAAAGACTTACCCGGCTGGCTGAACTGGTTTCCCCTCTATTGGGGAAGTTCAGTAACTACAGTACGGTTATTATCAAGTTTTTGTACCTCTGGTCTGGTTTTTTGAAGGCCCTTTATATATAAAATCTCTTACTTACAAACAAACAAAAATAAAAGCTTCTTGAATACCAAAACCTTTCTTGACTAGATGGCTTCAATAGTGTGATTATATTGAAAAGAATGAAGTCAATTTTAAACATGAGGGAAAGAAACTAGAAGGTGAACTTTTCCCTTTAAACAGAAAAGCTAGCTTCACTTCAAGAGAAAAAAGAGAATCTGAGAGTTGAAGTAGTATGACTTTCAGAAGGGAATTTAAAACTTTTTATGGGTTATTTTCTTCCATAGTTTGGTTCCTCTTATAAACAGTGTTCCTATACCATGAAGTGCTAGCATCCTATACTTGCTTAGACTGTTGTTGTGACATAACGCTGCACATTTCCACCAACTGACTGCAAATATTGACAGTTGGTGCCTTGATCCTCGCTCCAAGTCTGGCCCAAAACACCTTGATATTTGCTTGGTGGAAAAACTCATATTTGGGGATGACATTTGGCATGCATCAAATAGGTGGGTGCTTTGCGTCTGTGATTCTTGCCAAGCCAAACATTCTCAGAGCCCTTGTCATTTGGTCTCAAGTTGTTAGCATTTAGAATTCGGACTTGGGTTGTCTCCTTTTTGGCGCCTTTGTGTGAGCATTACCTTGATATTTGGCATTCAATGAGTGTTTTTTTTCTTTGTGATCTCTCTTCCATGGCCTGGCTCTTTGTGATTTGTGTAAGTGTTTTCTATGCTTTGGTTTCGCTATGATTGGTCTTGGAGGTTGAGCTCAGCATGCCCAAAATATTTTAAATAAAAATAATAAAACTCCCCTTGGTTGTTTCTCTTGTGAATTGGCAGTTGATGCATTATGATATAAGCTCAACCTCAGGATTTGATCTATTGAATATGGAATTTGATATCCAAGTGAGGCCCGATAATCAAAACCCAAAACCCTTTTAACATAAGCAGAACTACTGCAGTAATCTTCAAAAAAATTGAAAAAAATGCTACCAAAACTTCATGTAGCGCCCTTAAGGCCAAAATTTGACACTGCAAATATTGATACTAACATGTATTTGTAGGTGTAACCACTCATAATTTTCCCGAAAGGAATCGTCCAGTAATCATTTTAAAAAATTACTTAAGGCAGTAATATTCTCTCTCCCATTTATGGAATAGTCCATGCTAGTCCGAGGGGGGTGTCCCTAAGCAATTCAAATATTTTTTGTTAGAGTATTGGTGTATAACTTACTTTGAACCTGCAATTATACCTGCTGCTCTGCAATCAAATAATTCAAAATCTACAATACTAATTCACGATCAGAAAGAAAGCAAATTAGATTTGCTCAAATCAATCTTTAAAATCACACAAATTTTAATTTATTACTCTAGCTAGTTCTGCAAAGAAAGTTGCAAATCTGTAATGTAAGTGAGCAAATTTCACAGAAAGATATTCCAAAGACAATGGAAAAAAATTGAGATCTGAAGGTCTCTTGGAAAAATTAGCAAACAACTATCTTAAAACAATGAGTAAAAATCTTCAAACAATGAGTAAATTACTCTAATCTAATCGCATTTGTTCATTGGTGCCATGGTCAAGAAGGGAATGGAATATGGATAAGAGAAATACCAACAAGACAAAAAATATCACCAAGAAAAGGAACTTACAAATTTAAGTCTATTACAAGAGCGAGAGCTATTACAAGATAGAATTCCCATACCATCAATATGCTCGAATTAGTGGCCAAGGATGATGATATTTTTGATATTATCACATGAGAAACAAGTACATGGATCTAAGAAACATCATATTGACTTCACATCCATGAAAAAGTCTTACAGGGATCTGGAGAGTAGACCTCAAGACTTTTTTTCACTCACACCACTCAATAATAAGTTCTATGGAAGCTGTGTGAGAGACTCAATGACAGCCAAAAGACTCAAGTTCACAACTGAGATAAAGACAAGAAGCAAGGTGAAAACTAGAGGCACCAATGATTTGCTTCCTTGAACTCCTTAAATATTTGATCCTTAATCCAATTGTTGACGTTATTTAACAAAAACCCTAGAAACAAAATTAGCTTTCATGCAAGGCCAGCATTACTAGAGTTATAACTTATCATGCATCTCACCAATAAAATCTAAACCGCATTGTTGAAAAGGATCTTCAACCACTACAATATCCAACGATAACGTTGGCAACCACTACATATTGATTTACATCAAAAAACAGAGTTGTTCATAAGTAACCTACTAAAATTATCATGTGTGTTGTAGTCTTGGTTGTGAAGTACCCACCACAAACATTATGCAATTCCTTCATGATATCTTTCGCAATGTTTGAAGTAGATGTTTTCCAATTAAAAATCATGATAATAAGGAATTTTTATGGTTGGACTAAACCTTTTTGTTGGTGATCCAGGTTGATATCGGTGCCAACCCACATTTTCCAACTAGCTCAAAACAATTTTCTGGCAATTTTGGCAATTTATTATTTTTAGTAGTTTTAAACTTCTTGAGCCAATTTGAGGGCCTAAATGATGTTCTTTTCATGATTGAGAACCTTAATGAGAACTACATTCTCTAATTGAGCCCCCTAAATGAATCTCCTCGTCAATACCTTTCCAACGAGCTATTGTGCGCCCTAAACGAAGATTGTATGCAAAAGTTACGACCCCGGGAAGTTAATGTACCAACTTACCCCAACAGGGCCCACATGAATTTTGGCACTTCACCTCCTTGGGTTAGATTTTTGGATGTTTAGGGCTTTGGCATTCATCTTCATTGTAAAAACGGCCTCCAGGGCCTCATTGTACTCATCTTCTTGCAAATGAGCATAGCCATCACATCTCTTCTCATAGATAAGTTGTCACCATTCTAGCAAGCTTGTTTTCAGTCTGCATTTTACAGTTTTCAACATATTTCTTATTTAATACAAGTCAATTTTTATTGTATCTCTATTATTGTTCATTGTGTCTCTGTGTTAACATCATAATTATGTGGTTTCATTTCATTCCGCTCAAAAATCCAGATCAGTGGTATCAGAACGTTCTGCTCCTTGTCAATTTTTAATGCATGTCCCTGACACGGTCAGGGTATAGAGAGTTGGGTCTCGAGCTTGTTTCTCTTGAGGACAAATGATATCACACACCCAATAAACCACACATGATAGTAGAAAACAAATACAACATGATAGGAGATCCTTTCAAAATGTTGCTCAAGGAATCCCTTGAGCGACAAAGGAACAAGATGATGGGCAGCTTCGCACAAATCCTTTGACGATTGCCGACAAGTGACGCATCCACCTCAAGCGGAAGCACCACCCCCTTCAAGGTATAGATCAATTTTGATATTCCTATATTTGAAGGTAAAATAGATGCGGATGTCGTAGATAAATGGCTAAACCTTCTAGAAGGGTATTTTTCTGTCCATAACTTTTTCGATAGAGAAAAGATTATATTTGTGCTCCTCAAGGTCGTCCCCCATCTCAAAGATTGGTGGGAAACTTTCTATGAGCAAAATGAAATAGAAGGATCCACATTGTTTGCAAGTGCACCCACTTGGGATTCCTTCAAGGATGCCATTAAGGAACAATACTACCCTATTGGAAGTTATGACGACTTGTATACAAGATGGACTACACTGTGGCAAGAAAGAGACCAAACAGTCTCAGAGTTCACCAATGTCTTCCATACCTTGCGCACCAATATGGGCATCAAATATTCTGAGCGACATATGGTGATCAATTACTAAGGAATTCTACATAGATACATCCATACATAAATGGATTTTTTTTACATCTCGTCCTTGGGTGCGGCCTATCAATATGTCGTTAAAATCAAGCAGAAGCTTAAACAAAAGACATGGTTGTTTGGGTCTGGGAACCCCTCACAGCAGAAGTAAGGAAAGGGCATCCCTAACCCATATAACAAAGGATAGAGCTAATATGGGCAACCTCATGAAAACTATTCCAAACCATAAGCAAAGAAGGATAATGGGAAGACAAAGAAAGATATCGGGAAGTGGTGCAACTTCCATAACAGCCCCTGGCATAACACTGTTGATTTCCACTCAAAGCAGTCATTAGTGGCTGAAGTGAAATCATCTGAATCAGATGTGGGTTCTGACTCTAAGTCAAAATCAAAGAAGGGGAGATGAATCATTGACACGAAACCCAGTTCCATCATTGCTACCACCAAGATCCAACCCGGTGAACCTGATGAGCCAGAGGAAGGCGAGCGCTTCTTTCATTCACAGATGTGGGTGAAAGGAACTCCATTCCACTTCATCGTTGATAGCAGTATCCAGAAGAACCTCATCTCAAAAGAGGTCGCCAAGCGACTAACCCTACCAACAATGTCGCACCCACAGCCCTACACCATTGGATGTTTCTGTTAAGGAAGTGATCTTCGCGTCAGCCAACAGTGTCTCCTGTCATACAACATTAAGAAATTCAAAGATGAGGTATTGTGTGATGTTGCTCTCCTTGAAGTTTGTGATGTTCTTTTGGGCCAACCTTATTTATGGAAACTCCATGTTGTATATGAGTCTAGGCCTCGCAGTGTTATTATTACTTTGAATAGAAAATTGTACAGGATACCCGAGGTAGTCCCACCTAGTGTTATTTCCTTGATCTTTGCCAAGCAATGCAGGAAGGTCATCTCTCATACCAGGAAGTTTGTCTTCTTCATGATTCACTCTCAGAGTGAGTGAAAGGTTGCAGCCACATCCATGGCCTCCACGACCGACCTATCTACGCAGCAGAAACAAGTGGATAAGGTCGTGGAAGAAGACAAAGACATCTTCTCATCACCTACTAAAGTACCTCGGCACTGTCAAGTCAAGCATCACATTAATCTGACCCCTAGTGCACCGCTACCAAATGGGTCAGTCTATCGTCACTCTCTGCTAGAAAATGAAGAGATCAAGCATCAGATCCAAGAACTGCCCCACAAGGGGCACATCCAACCCAGCTCATCACCTTGTGGAAGCTCAATCGTGTTGGTGCGGAAGGGACTTGGTGAATCTGCATTGATTATCGGCCCTAAAAAAAATCACAGTCAGGAACCGGTACCTGATTCCCCGAATCGACGATCTCCTTGATCAGCTCAAGGGGGACAAATACTTCAATAATATTGGTCTGAAGTCTGGATACTATTAGGTCCCAATATAACAGACAGATGTATGGAAAACTGCCTTCAAGTCAAAAGAAGGTCTTTTTGAATGGTTGGTCATGCCCTTTAGTTTGAAAATTTCCCCAACAACTTTCATGAGGTTGATGGATGATATCCTATGTCCTTTCACTAATTCTTTTTTGGTGGTGTATCTAGATGACATTCTCATCTACAGCAAGACTTGGTAAAAACACTTGCAGCATATTAAGTAGGTTCTACACACTCTGTGACAGCACAAGCTATATGCCAACTTGGAAAAAGGCTCCTTCGGCATGGACAAGGTCTAGTACCTAGGCTACATTATTGATGCACATGGTATACATGATGATACAACCAAGATCCAAGTCATCCGTGACTGGCCAGCCCCAACCATGCTCATTGAGATTCGAAGATTCTTAGGCCTTGACAATTTCTATCACAGGTTCGTGTTGGGATTCTCCCATATTGCATGGGCCCTCAGTCAAATAACTAGAGGTGGTGGTAAGGAAAAATTTGTGTGGGCCCTATCCCAATAGAAAGTGTTTGATGATCTGAAACAATGCTTGTGTTCAACACCAGTGCTCTCATTAGTTGACTTGCAACAACCCTTTGATATCGAGACAGATGCTTTAGACTATGTTGTGGACGCATTCCTCACTCTGCACGGCCACTATGTGGCCTATCATTGTGAGACACTATCAGATGTTGTCCATAAGTACCCTACTTATGACAAAGAAATGTACTCCATTGTGCAAGCATGTCGCTAGTGGAGGCATTACATTCTCGGGAAGGAGACAATCATCCACAATGATCATAAGTCATTGCAATTCATGCAGACATAAGGCAAATTGCAGAATGACCACCATCAAAAGTAGTCCACATATTTGCAATAGTTCCACCTCAACATCAAGTATAAAACATGAAGTACCAATCGAGTCGTTGATTGCCTCAGCCGACCTCCAACCATGACACTCACCACAGTGCTAGACTCTTGCAGCCATGAGACCTATGGGTGGCCCCACCTCTATGAGACGGATCCCGACTTTTCCAACACCTACCA
>SNQJ01S0061908.1:8120-31380 GCA_010110895.2 Picea sitchensis | reverse complement strand
AGGATGTCGTCGTGCAGTGGATTATGTCACGCAGAGGATGTCGTCGCGCAAAGGATCTTGTCCTGAAGTGGATTTCGTCGCGCATAGGATTTCGTCGCACAGTGGATTCTATCGCGCATAGGATGTTGTCATGCAGTGGATGTCTTCACGCATAGGATGTTGTCGCGTAGTGGATTCTGTCGCGCATAAGATGTTGTCGCGCAGTGGATTTTTCCAACACACGGGCTACAAGTCGCACTGCACAAATTACTGGTTTAGTGGTCAACTTCAAGATCGATTTCTGACCAACTCAAGAGGAATTTTGAAAATCCCCGAGATTTTTTTGTCGAGAACAAGCCAAATAATAAAAACCTCTCTCATATTTGTAAAATGTGTCACGGATTGGGAGATTCAAAGGAATATTTTAGCCCTATTTTTCAATTTTCGTGATTTCCTGTCCGAGACATGTTTTTGCGACATGTATTCCGACCAGATGGAGATGCATTTCAAGAAACCGAGAGGTTTTTATTTATAATGATTGTAAATACAAAAACCTCTCTCAGTTTCTAAATATAGTTTTTTATTAGTGATATACGATGTCATATTTAACGCCTATTTTACCAATTTGATGTGCATTCTGCTGCGTTTTTGTTGTAGGTTATTGTTGCATAGCAAACTTGTTGTGTAAGGATGACAGAGTGTCCAAAAGTGAAAATGATGGCACATCACAACCATATGGTAGAATTTGGATCATGATCAATGAATGTAAAGAATATTTCGGTTATGATTATGATTTGGCAAAGTCGGGTTTTCTATTTTTAGTGAATCCATTGAAGTTATTGTTCTCTTTCAAAGAAAATGGATCCATGATTCTAGGAGAGAGTAGCTTGACCCTAACAGCCAAGGGTGACATTAGCTTTCTATATAAGGGAATCATTTTTATGTAAACAAGGTTGGTTGGCAATTTTAAGAAACAAATGCTATTGTAAGAAGTCTGAGTGTTTTTTGACTGAAACTTAATGCAAAGGTCCTGCGTTTTGATGTAAAGATTCTAGTTGTGATAGTTGGATGTATTGTGTTTCTTTCTTTGCGTATGTTCTTTCCTGTTATCTTTAATTTCATATCTCATATCGTCTATTTTGGAACGAATTTTTGAACCTGCGGATTCGCTGTACTGGGCCCCTTGTTCGTGCCACTTAGACAAAGTGTTTTCTTCTCGAGCTAACTCTGAATTTGTCCACAACGGCTCTCTTTAGTTTGCTCCCTCTGTTTTTATCCCGCCACACTTTACGATTAACATTGAAGGTTGTCTCTCACCTAGCCTTTTCCTCTCGAATCCAGTCACTGAGTCATTTGTTTCGTCTCTTCCTCAGACCCACCCCATAGTCTGAAGGAAAGAGTGTCATCATGGTGATTGTTGTTACACTGACCAAGTACACACACTTTTGTGCACTCTCTCATCCCTTCAAAGTCATTACAGTTGCCACCGCAATCATGGAGATAGTTCAAAAGATACATAGAAGCCCAAAGATTATTGTAAGCGACAGAGATCCCATCTTCATTGGACATTTTTGGACATAATTATTTTCTTATTTGGGTACTCAATTGGCTCATAGCTCATCCTATCATCCTCAATCTGATGGACAAACCAATATAGTTAACAAATGTCTGGAAGGATACCTTCATTGCTTTGTCTCTGATAAACAAACACAATGGTTTAAATGGTTACCCTTGGCAAAATTGTGGTATAACACTTCCTTTCATTCTGTAACAAAAATGACACCATTTATGGCACTCTATGGATACCACGCTCCTTCCATCACTTCTTATCTAAAAGAAAAATCTAAGGTTCAACCGGTGGAAGATCACATCGAGCATCAACAACAAGTTCTCCAAATCTTAAAGGACAACCTGACCATGGCACACAATCACACGAAATAACAACCAGATCAGAATCGTAGTGAAAGAAGTTTTGAAGTAGGGGTATCATTTTGTCTCTCGATAAACAAACACAATGGTTTAAATGTTTACCCTTGGCAAAATTGTGGTATAACACTTCCTTCATTCTGCAGAACAAAATGACATCTATTTATGGCACTCTATGGATACCCACCTCCTTCCATCACTTCTTATCTAAAAAGAAAAATCTAAGGTTCAACCTATGGATGACCACTAGCAGCATCAACAACAAGCTCTCCAAATCTTAAAGAACAAACTGACCATGGAACAAAATCACAAGAAACAACAAGAAAATCAACATAACAGTGGAATGGAATTTGAAGTGGGGGATCGGGTATTTTTAAGACCACAACCATACAAACAGATGTCCCCAAGCAAGCTAAGAAGGATAATAAATTATCACCAAAGTACTATGGACTCCAAGTGCTGCAAAGATTGGTACTATGGCATACAAATTGGAGCTGCCCCATTCTGAGTACACCCAGCTTTCCATGTTTCATGCTTAAAGAAGGTTATAGGTGACAAGATCCTGAGTTCAAACCATATTTCCATAACTTGACGAGGAAGAAAAAATCATACTGACCCTCAAGCTATCATTGACACAAGAATTCGCCAACCATGAATAGATCCATTTCAGAATCTCTCATTAAATGGAGGAAACTGACTACCAAGATCCCACTTGGGAATATGAGTCTTTTATACGTACATCCACTATTCAAGTGTTGCGCATAAATGGTTCTGAAGGGGAGGTCACATTACTCCCCTTAATTAGGGCATATTAAGATTTAATGTTGGTTTTATTTATGTCATCTCGGGTCCATTGCCAGTAATTGCATTCTAGAATTCTATATATACCAAGGAGACATTTTCATTTGAATCATCTTGTATTTGGAAAATTTTGTGGTGTATATGAGGTTTCCCTCAAGAGGCTTATTATCTAAAATTGTCTCTTTCAAGGTGTTGAGAGTACTTATCTGAGGTTTTTCTATGCTATATTGATATATTTGGATCTTAACATGATATGTGACATCCTTACTTATCAGCACTTCATCATATTAAAAAACTCTGAAGCTTGAATCATCTTGTATTTGGAAATGTATGTGGTGTATAAGGAGGGTGCCCCTTGAAGAGGCTTCATCTGAAATTCTCTCTTTCAAGGCTTCTAGAGTACTTATTCTAAGGTTTTCTATGCTATCTTGGTATTTGGTTCTTAAAATAAGGCAAAACCGTATGGCAGTATGTAAAGGATATTCAATGCGTGAGGCCATAGGATTTTGCACAATATATATGAAGGATTTTACTAATGTCAATCGATGTGTATTGGATGATGATGAAGACGAGAGAGTTACAGATGAAGTATTAGAAGGAAATGGACATCGCTTCAAGCTATCAAATGAGGAAAGAATTGCAACACATGCATATGTTCTTCAAAACGCATCATCATTTGATAAGTGGCATATGTGAAATTTTATTTAATTCCTATTTAATAATTAAATTATTATCATTCTTACTATCTTGTATATTGTTCATATTCTATGTAGAAAATAAGGAGAAGAGATTTGAATAGGGATGCATCCATCTCGAAAGCGTACACTTCAAGATTTGAATATTGGAGATGGTTTTTTTCCAAAATTTGATGATTGGATTGTTGGTGCAATTGGTGATGCACAACAAGAAGGACATGATATAACTATAGAGGAAATTGAGCTTCATGATCTCCAAATATATCAGCTACTTATTTTAGTGGGATGTGGGCCTATGGTAATCACTTAAGAGTGGAAGAAAATGACAAAGGAAAGAAAAATTTTGATTTTATTATTAGTACCGACCATCACCTAGCATTAAAAGAAAACTTTCATCTTTAGATTCATACGAAATTAGTCTGCTACTATGGTGAGACTATCCTTATTATTAAAATGTAAATGGATCAAACCATTTGCAATACAACTTGATGAGTACAGATTTGTATGTGCAAATACACACCAAGATTTATCAAAGACCGATGAGCCATATCTTTCCCCTCTTAAAATTACCCAGTCATTTCTAATTGATGATGTAACAAGCCTAGGATGGTCGTATCTCATTCGAGTAGAGTATCGTTCGAAAAGGAAATTCATGGAATATGTTGATATAATGGTCGATGAGCAATGTACTAGTTTACAAGAAACATTGGAAGAAGAAGTTGAAGATGACAATAGAGTTGTATTTGAAGAAGAAACTTTGATTCCCAATGAAGAGACTGAGATAAAGAATGTAATGCATGGTTAGAAAAATCTATTTGATGAGGATGATGGAGAAAATGAAGCATATGCATACATGAGTGATCATGATTGTGATCTTGATGGCAATGCAAATCATGATGATGATGATTTGTCACCTTAAATTTATGGAATAAATTTTCACAAGCAAATTGGATTTTATTGTTTTGGCCATGAGATTAGCCAATGGTTGTACAAAACTTTGTACTAAGATTTGTATGAATTTTATTGTTTTGGCCATGGGATTAGCCAAATACTTGTTTTCAGTACTATGCAATGTTTCAAATATGATTGCCTTATGTTCCTTACTATCAAATTATATCTGAGAAATGCTATGAATGGATGTTTTTGAGTTTAAGTGTTAACAAAAGATGGAAGAATTATTCTTTAAATGTATGCCATCATGATGGACACACACACACACACACATAGGTTGTATATTAAACAAGACTTTTAGATACATGATTTCACATATTTCAAAGGGTATTGACCAATAGATGTTTGTGCTTGAAATATCGTCAATGACTTAGAGTTTCAATAAAGAAATCATCAATAAAAAAATTATATTTGATCAACCTTTGTGTTATCACTGAAAAATCATCCATAGCATTGCACACAATGATTGAAGAAAGACATCAATGCCAGCAGCAATTAGTCCTCCTATAGCACCAAAATCCATCAAAAAGGAAAAAAACTATATACTTGGTTCAAAAATCAAAGTGCGCAAATTCACCAAAGAAAGCGTGTGCACAGTGCCCAGAATGCACAGGCTAACACAGCCTTCAGCACACACTATGTGCAAGATGCGCGACTGTCTACGAGAAAAGTCATGCACTTCTCATGAACGATGCATTTATTAATCTTGTCGGCCTCTCAACCACTTCTAGTCTGACCCCCAAGACGATTTGACACTTGGATCTGAGCAAAATCTATCTTGGAGGCTGGTCAAGGGATAGGAAGTGCCCTAAAAGGCCCCTTGTTCACACTATGAACYAATTATATCTTTCCATGAATGGACACTGAAAATATGTGCCATGGGTGTGCTAGAAAAATAAGAACTTCAAGGTATTGTTATGCTGGAAGAATTCTTCTTTGAGAATCTTTTTTTCTCTTTGAATCATTCAAGCACTATAGCAAGGGCCATTCCACTCACCTCTTGAGGGAATTGGCATTGTATTTCTTCACCATTGTCAGTTTCCATTGCATTAAAAGAAGAGATATTTATTAGCGAACTCAAGAGCCCTCCCAAGGAGGAAGAGGGGATTCATAAGTCTATGTCTTTCTCTACGGTGTTTACCCTATCAATATATTGATCCATTGGTAGCTATATATTGGTCATTTTTTGCTTTTCATGGTTCTAGTTCTTGCAAGATTCTCTAACATTTATTTCTTACTTGTTTTTTTAGTTTTATTTCTTTGTCTCATGTGTATTTGGTTATCTAATGAACTCACAAACTTTTGTCTTGTTTAGCTAACTTAACTAAGCATGCAAGTGTTGTGTTTTTGCTCACCCATGTGACAAAACAAACAAAATAGATTGGCGACCATATTGGGGATCGGTATCAAATTCCTCCCTATTTAAGTCTTGAGACCACTTATATTTTATTGTTTTGATATGTAGGTACCAAAACCGGCCTAGTCCAACCTTCCAAAGTCAAAATTCAGAGCCAAGGAAAGAGAATTTCACTTGGAAATTTCTTTCCTGACACGTGACAGGAAGTGTGTGGCTTTCAAGGAACACAAACACGCACTTTACGCACTCTGCGTGTGACAGATTTCATTACTCTGCACCCTCTGCGTGCCTGTCAGAACTACATCCCGCGCATAACTTCATTTTTTTCAAATTGTAAGGGTTTTTATGAATGGTTTGAGAGCCCGTTGCCTTCATATTTTAATTTCCTGCACTTTGTAAAGCAATCACACTTCACTTAGTGTCCTTTCTCACAATAAAGGTTAGCTAACATAAGCACATAGGGGTAAAAAGAATCAATATTCTTCTCTTTGCTTTGTTGCCACATGGATGGCTCATTTGGCATCTAACATTTTAAGTTGAAGTTATTTCTTTTTCAGACACAATCATTTAATTTGGGACTAGAAATCAATTTTAACCCTCAAGTATGCTCTTCCCCCGTAGCCTAGTGTGATATCAGGAATCAAAAAAGGTGGTAGAAAGGAAATTCCATCTCCCTTAAAAATCATTAGGAGAGGACAAAACCCCCCTAGGGTACCTCTTAGTTTTGGAAATCATCTTAAATATTTGTAAGGGCCCATACATGCCCACATGTTTGCAATATTAGGATAGTTTCTAAAATCTTTCTTAGTTTAGACAACACTCTAGGAAAGTTTAAAAGATCAAGTAACGGGCCCATACGTACCCACATGTATACAATCCTAGCATAGTTTTCAAAATATTTCTTGGTATAGACAACATTCTAGGGAGTTTAAAGGATTTGTAAGGACCCATATGTCCACATTATTAGTTCTTTAGGGCTTTAAATATTCCACAAGGTTGTACCAAAGAAACATAGTAAGCTAGGTAAAAAGATTTGTAAGGACCACAAGAAGTCCACATGTTGCAATTTCACACTTAACTTATTAAAATTGTTTGCACACTTTTCACTTTCTTGCACACAAAGCTACTCATCAAACACATAATTTCTACTTGAATAATGGAGGTCGAAGTAGGATTATTTTTTTTAGTACCCACAAAGTACTTCAAAGGAACCCCGAAAGATCCGGCTACTTGTTTGCAAATTATCCACACCAATTTAGTTTGAATGAGGTAGGTCCATGATCCAATCTCTCAGCCCACCACATCTAAAAAAATTCTAAGAACGCACTAAATTTTTCTCCACGGGAGGTGCCAAAATAATTTTTTTAGTCTAGGTAGGATCTCGGGGGTAGACATCCAAATAACCCCCCATTATCAGGTTCTCACATTTTGAAACAATAGAAGTTGAGAATAGGGATCTTTCAAAATCCTCCAAGTCAAGTGTTCCTATACCATAAGGCAGGGAGATACTCATGAAGGGTTGAAGGCTGAGGTCTGGTTGTTCTACGCATCCCTCCTCGAGTTACCCAACTCTTGTGAGGGTATCCAACCCGTGACCCATTTCTTAGACCGAAAATCTAAATGTCGCACTTTGATCGAGATACTTAGTGACCAAACATAGGATATCTACCCAGGTGGCGGTTGTGGGATGCAAATGCACCTTGATAAGATTTTGTGTGGCTATTGGGAAATATCGCCAGCTCTTTCGGAATCTGCACCCTCTACCCCTCATTATAACTTATTATTTCAACCTTCACTAGTTCCTCTTTTGGTGGCTTCAAACCCCAATGTTGAGTGCTATTGGAAGGCCCAGTGCTAAATTGAGAGGAAGGATGATAGGTCTTTTAGGAAACGAGCATTTTTTTTTATTGTTCCCCCACATGAACAAAATTCACCTATACACATGCTTGTTTATTTACATTTGATTTATGTATGATGTTCATTTGATTACATGCAATTGTGATTTATACTATCTTGTGAAGGTCAAAAATATACAAAGCTCTTGTTCATTTATTTCTCTTTTCACCATTTTCACACGTTCACTTTCCTAGTCAGAACCATAGGGGAACCATAGAATCCCCGTCGTTCTAGACGCTTGCATAATCTGCCCGATATTCTAGGAGGAGTCCCTAGTCTTGCCAACTCACTGGCTCAACCATCTCACACACCAGTCAGTGCCACTATTTTGGGATCAACTTTACTTGGTTCCACTTTTCTTGGGTCTAATACCCAAGGCCATCCATTTATTGGTTCTCCTTCACAAGGAGGCGAGAGTCAAACTTATTCTCAAAGAAGAAATACAAACCCACCAAATCCCCCTCAAGGGACAGGTCCATTACCTACACACACAATGGCTGGAACTAATCCTCCACCAAATCTCCCTATGCCATACTTGGCATCCCTCAACATTCCTGATTTAACCAAACTCACGAATGACGCCACTTGGCCCAATATGCCTACAAAACTACCTTTAGATATTCTGAACTTTGAATGAAAACTAGGGGAAGATCTCGCCAACCATGTTATGACCTTCCACTTATGGTGCTCTTAGAACAGCATCATGGATGATTCCATCCGCTTGAGGTTATTTCAAAGAACTCTCACGGGTTCATCAGCCAAATGGTATGTGGACAAAAAATCAGGGTCTCAAGTGACCTTTGAATCATTGGCCAAGGCCTTTTTGTCCCTTTTCCAATTACCAGTTCGTCATGAAACTAGTTTAGAACTCCTCTTCGAGTTCAAACAAACCACTCCTATCCATATAGTTGACCACATCCATGAATGGCATCGACGACGTAGTTTGTGTAAAGAAGAAACCACCAAAGAACAACGTCTTGATTGGTTTCTTAAATCGCTAGTCTCTGTTATTGCCAAGGATGTAGCATCCACTTTTCCTCAATCAGAAGAGGAAGCCATCAACAAGGCCCAACAATTTGACCTCATCTATGCTCAATCAGGTTACTTGTACACAGTATTTCCCAATGCACCCAGACCCATACCATTTGGCTATGAAAAACCTGGGATGTCCCGCGCTGTGGATGGGTTGTTTGGTTCTATGACACATCTCAACCCTTACGGCCACCCATCACCCTCTTATGGTGAAAATAAATATCCACAACCATATGGAGGGATGTCTTATTTCCCTCCCCACACTCACCAACAATCATATCATGTTGTTCCCTCTCATTCGTTGGGGGGACCCCCACCGGTACCAATGATGCATCTAGTTTCTCAACCAAGTATGAGTTCACCCCCAAACCCCCGCATATAATAACAACAGTAATGGAAGTACTTCAACTTCCTATACACCATATGGATCGTCCCCACAAAACAATCCATACTTTTTATTCCCTGGTCCCCCCCAATCGGTTGCTCCTCCACCAGGACAACCACATGTCGGCATTAATTTTTTTAAACCTTCTCCCATTCAATAGGTTCACACTTTTGAACAGTTGAACATGGAAAATTCATCTCATCAGCCGAATAATTCCAAAAAGAAAGGAAAATACTAAAATAATAACAACCTGGGACTAGGAGGAAATAACCCCCAACAAAACCGTCTCGTTGGGGGCAACCAGAATCAAGGCAACCAAAACCCCAAAGGGGGCAACAAGAACAATCAACCATGAAAAGGGAAGAATAATAACCTCAGAAATAATTTCCCTTGCGCTCTATGTGGTGAGTATGGACATTATACTCACCATTTCCCCCAAATTATTGATTTCAAACGGATGAAAGAATCAATGAACACTCAACGCTCCCTGGTACTGCCGACCCCTCAGCAGGCCCCACAACATTATTTGCAACCACCACCTCCGGTCGTTTTTCAAAACCCTATTCCACACCAAGGTGTCATGAATACGCAACAAGAGATAACCTCTGCACCACCAAAAATGGGGAAATATCAAAACCTAGGTCCCAATCAACCTAGAAATCCGGCCAATTGCAATATCCTCCTTACCAGTGAAGAAGATATTCTTCTGCAAACACGTGGTCATCAATACAGCTTGCCTCCTGAATCTACCCCAACCACCTCAGAAGAAGCGCCTGCTACAACCGAACAACCATTGATGATTCCTCGCCCTAACACTGAACCAAACCCTCGTATACCCTGCATGTCTTTACGACAGAATGTACATAACCCTCATGTTAGGCCAGCACATAACTACAGTCTGGTCGATGACTTAACATGGTCTCCCGCAACCATGTCTATGTTGGAGATCCTCCAAACCTATCTATCATAGTGCAAATCCTTGCTTTCCACCTTGGGGGTAGTCGACCCAACTGATACTCAACTCATCACCTCTGATCTAGATAGCGGAGAACCACGCCTCCCTTCCCTGGTAGATTTTCAGATACTGGTTAAGATCTGAAGCATCAGAGTTCATCAATGCATCATCAACGAAGGTGCATCCACATGCATCATAACCAAAGTAGTATGGCAAAAACTTGGCTCACCTGAGCTAGTCCCATCTGCCATCACCCTGAGAGCTTATGACGGTCGACCATCATCCCCTGAAGGGCTCTTCCAAAATTTCCCTGTATAACTTGGGGGCAAAACCATCATGATTGACATTGAAGTTATCGACGCCCCACTTGATTACAATATCTTGTTCGGGCATAGCTACATGTATGCTATGAAGGTGATAGCCTCTTCTGTGTTTCGTACGATGATGTTCCCCCACAAAGAGAAAATTGTCACCATCGACCAACTTACACATTACGAGCCTAATCATTCTACCAACATCGATAACATCCTCTCCGTTGTCTGCACTAGCTTGGATGCTTTTTCGGTCATCGACATGGGTCCTGGAATATTCAAGGACCCATCCTTGTGAGGGACCTATCATGGGGCACCACCTCTCCTAAACACTTCTCTTTCAGCACAAGTGTGTGTAGTTTCCTCTAATGGAACAGATATCGGAGACAATACTCCTCTCACAGAGGCCCCTCCCCACATCGAAGTTTCACCAGTTGGAGAACCACTACCTCAGGAATTCCCTGAGAACACCACTGCACCACTTATCTTGGATTCTTCCCCCCCTTCAGGGAAAATACCCATATGGGAGATAGTTCCCCAAGCCATTACCCAAATCCCCTTTTTGTACCCCCCACCTTGAGTCCAAGCATTCCACGTAGTTGCTACTCTCACCCTTCCAAACATGGTTTTCGCCATCCCTGTCTGGTATCTTCATCCACCCATTATGGTTCCTACACCATCTCTGCCTCCTTAGACAAATGGACTACCGATGCAAATCCTAGTACATGCTCCTGCCACACCACCCCCAGCCCTAACTGGACGCAACACCACCACCATTGGGGGCGGAAAAAGGAAGAATGAGCCCATAGCTCCACTCCCTCCCAGAGCTCAACCTCCTTGTGCACTATGCGAAAGAAAAGGACACCCCACTAAAATATGCCCTACTCTTCCCAAGTTACACAATATTATCCATCTCCCCAAAGCAACCCCTTTGCTTACCACTCCACTGGGTACGTCCACCACTACTACAAATTCCTCAACCACATGCAAGAAAAGGTTACGAACCAATTTTTTTTGTGCCATATGTTTAGAATATGGCCATTACACTCATCATTTCCTAGCTCTACCTCAATTCCACCAAACATTAGCCGCAGTACACCACACATCTAAGCCAAATCCCTCTCAGTCACTCCGCACGGAGACTCACATTACTAACATTCCTTGTATTTCATCGTCAGTCCCCGAGAAAATGAGGTACCATCCACAATATCATGACATTTGGTCTATGTCCAGCAAGCCATCACACCCTATACACGATATCCCTTCTACGTCCTCTCCACTTGAGGACAATAACACTTACCCATTGACGGTTCCCCCTGCCATCTCTCAGGATCCCCTATCTTCTCGCATTTTCCACTACAACAAATATATTTTGGAGGAAATAAATACCCACAATTGGACATGGCATGCACTCCATCATAGAGCATTTTTCCTCTCACAAGATACCTTTCACCCTCCTACCCAAGCCTCCCTGTGTGCAATCAAAACCAAAGATTTTATTCCTCCGGGGCATATTGATTGGTTCAAAAACCCTATCCCTGCCCTCGATGATTTTGAAGAAGGAAACATGGCCAACATATCTCCCACAGTCAAAATTGACATATCCATTAAACCATGCATTGCAGAAGAGATCACCATTGGCATTGCATGCTCCCCTGAAGAAATAATTGCTTACAAATCTCTCTTCCAGGAATACCGGGACATTTTTGCTTAGTCATATATGGAGATGCCTAGCCTCGATCCTTCTATAGTGGAACATCGAATTCACACATGGACGGATATTTCCCCCATTCGTCAAAAGCAACGCCCCCTCCACCCATCCAAAGTTGTGGCTATCAAAGTCGAAATTGACAAGTTACGCATTGTTGGGTTCATTAACCCCATTGTGTACACTTTGTGGGTCTCCAACCCTGGCCCTGTTAATAAAAAATAGGGAACTATTCACATCTGCACATACTTTCACAATCTCAACCACGTTTGTCCCAAAGACAACTTCCCAACCTCGTTCATCAACCAAATCATCGATGATTGTGTCGGCCATGAAGCATTGTCCTTTATAGATGGGTTCTCCGGCTACAATCAAATTCAAATCCACCCAGCAGATTAGTACAAAACTGCTTTTACAACCCCTTGGGGTACCTTTGCTTATCTCGTCGTGCCTTTGGGACACAAAAACATCGGTGCTACATTTCAACGGGCCATGACATACATTTTTCATGATCTTGCTCGCATCATCCTTACTTATTTGGAGGATCTCACTAATCGATCCAAAAAGTGAACCCAACATTTAAATGACTTACACATCGTTTTACAACGATGTCGCCAATATAATATCCTCTTGAACCCTCTAAAGTGTGTCTTTTGTGTTATTGTTGAACGCCTCCTCGGGTTCATTGTCTCCCAACATGACATCACTATGGATCCCCTCAAGGTCCAAGCTATCACAGAAATTCCACC
Organism: Picea sitchensis; assembly: GCA_010110895.2. Classification (NCBI taxonomy): domain Eukaryota; kingdom Viridiplantae; phylum Streptophyta; class Pinopsida; order Pinales; family Pinaceae; genus Picea; species Picea sitchensis. The sequence continues at coordinate 18,635 of SNQJ01S0061908.1, read as the reverse complement.
ACCTAGGAATTTACGCCAATTGTAGAGCTTGCAACGCAAAGCCAACTTTCTACGTCGCTTTGTCCCAGACTATGCCACTCACACACATGGTTTTCTCCCCCTACTGTGACATGATATCCCATTTCGATGGGACGAAAATGCTCAAACAAATTTTGATGATTTAAAAGCTGCCCTATCCAATGCCCCTTTGGTTAGTCCCCCAGACTATGATCGCAATTACATCCTCTACTTATCAGCCTCTGTTGTCTCAGTAGCAGAAGTCATCGTCCAATTAGGGGATGATGGGCTTGAACATGTGAATTACTACATTAGTAAAAACATTTCAGGGCCACCCTTCAAGTATAATCATGATGAGAAACTCGCATTAGTAGTTGTCTTCGCAGTCCAAAATTGCAACATTATATTTTGCTTCGAACTACCAAGGTCACAGTAAATTCCAACCCCATGCAGTACTTGCTTAGTCGACGACAGATTAATGGCAAATTTGCCCGATGGATCGTTATCCTCCAAGAATACGATCTAGAGTTCTCTACTCCCAAAAGCAAGAAAGCTCTGGTCCTAGCCGAACTCATTACGGCTTTTCCCTTAGATACCAAAGCTTCCCCCATCAATGAGGATTTCTCCGATGAACACCTCTTCTTCATCCCCTCTGACAACCCCTGGTATGATCACCTCCTCGTCTACCTTCATACACAGAATTTTGGGTCTCGCCTCTCTCGAGATGATCATTGACACATTCGCCATCATGCTCCCCTATACCTCCTCATCAAGGACATTCTTTACCGATGCGGGGTGGATACCATCCTTCAACAATGTCTTACCATCAACGAAATCAACAGAGTCTTGAATGATTTCCACAACGACACTTGCAGTGGTCACCTCTCAGGTATGTTCATCGCCCAAAATATCATTCGAGTAGGGTACTTTTGGCCCACTTTGTTTCATGACTACATCCATGTTGTCAAGCGATGTGACAAATGCCAGCTTTATGCAAACAAAACACGAGCTCCACCAGCTCTTCTACACCCAGTCATCACAGTCGACCCCTTCTGTAAATGGGGCATAGACTTCATAAATTGCCATCCTCCATCCAGTAATGGACACAAGTACATTGTTGTGGCAATGGATTACTTTAATAAATGGGTTGAATCCATGCCGACATTTAACAACATTGCTGACACATCCGCACGTTTTTTCTTCAACCACATCATTACCTAGTTCGGAGTCCCACAACAGTTAGTTTCCAATCATGGTAAATAGTTTGAGAATGATATCTTTGGAAAACTCTCCTCAAAATTAGGCTTCACCCATGAGTTTGTCTCGCCATACTACCCTTAGTCCAACGGACAAGTCGAGGATGTCAATAAAGTCCTCAAAACCATGCTACAATGTATTGTCAACAAACATAAGACCAATTGGCATCATATGTTGTTTTCCACATTATAGCCTTATTGCACGACAATCAAAACTGCCACTGGTTTTACACCATTCTACCTCGTCCATGGGATAGAATCCACCCTCCCTATCGAGTGYGAAATCCTCACATTACGCACTGCCATAGAGYTCTTACTTGACACTGCTCCAATGTASTAGCGTCTGTTGACCTTAGAGTCACTTGATGAAGACCGTTGATCTTCATTACAACACAATGAGGCAGCTAAAAAACGATCCAAATCCACCTTCGACCGCCATGTAAACCTTCACTCATTCAACGAAAGTGATCTCATGTTAACCTATGATATCACCCATGGCACTATGTGCCATGGGAAATTCGAGTCACTATGGCACAACCCCTTCATCATCCAACACTGCCTCACCAAAGGCCCCTACATCTTGGCCTCTCCAGAAGGCTAACCTCTCAAAGAACCCATCAACGAGTTGTACTTAAAGAATTTTTACGCCTAAGCATAGCCCCCCTACCTTAGGGTTCTCTTTGTACACATTTGTAGAGTTTTTAGTTTTCTTTACCGCCACCACTCCTCATGTCTAATCTATCACCTTTGTTATTGATAGATGCATCATCCATCAGCCTACCACATCGTTTACACTGACGGTGCAAGTCGTTAGACCTAGAATCTTGCTTCGGACACTTGGGCCATCTATACCCCCTCACATATACTACTCCATTCCAGTGGCATATGCTTAGGCCCAACCACCAACAACCAAGCCGAATATGTCATCGTCATTGGTCTCCTCGCCGAGGCCATTCACCACCGCATTCGTCACCTTAGCATTCTATTAGATTCCTAACTTGTCATCATGTAGATCAACAACGTGTATCATGTTCATGATCCTTGCCTCTTTCACAAATACCTGCAAGTTATACTCTTATCTCGCAACTTTGATTCCATCACATTTACACATATTCCAAGAAACCTCAATCAAGTAGCAGATCACATGGATAACCTAGTATTAGATTGGCATTTATCACATTAACAACATCATATACATAGCATCATACATTTGTCCATACATAGCGACAGACATTATACATCATAAAAACACAAAACATAAAGACAAGAGTGATCTAAAATATCCATCATATATATATCATCAAGGTCCCTAATGTTTTACAAAAAATATAGATATACAACTGCCTGTAGGCTCATGAGTCCCATCATCCCTATGAGTACAAAAGGGGGTATCACATACCCTATACAAAAAATCAGACTCCCAAACCCGTACATACAAAAATCAACACTCAAGGTGCCCCTAGATCTCCCCCCCCCCCAAGTCCTATGTCAGTCAGAGGTGCCCCACCAGTTGGGGGCCCTCCAAATCCATGAGGCAGTCGACCAGTCATCGTTGCCCCCGCCACTGCTGCTCTGTGGATCAATGTCTGCCACTCTGCTAGTACCCCCACACACTGGTCCAGGACCTCCTCATCTTGGATGTGGGCCCATATGCCCTCAGGAACACACTGCAGGTCCTGCTCGAATTGTCGACGTAGATCCTCTAACGCGGTTGCAACATCTCCCTATGGCTCTCTGGTCAGTCTTGCACTAGCGTCATCCTGTCACCGCCTCTTCCTAGCCCTCAGCTCTACAGGTTCCTGTCGAGTTGACTCCCTGATGACCTCCACCTCTCATCCCCGGGGTCCAACATATGCAAAACAACACCATATATAGTGTCAGCATCCATATACATGTATGATAATTGCTATCTAATAAAATCACAAATACAACACATACCTCTCTAGTCCCAGTCCTCCCCATAAGGTAGCACCATGTCTGGATTCTGTCAGTAGTCCATACCCACGTATGGATATCACGGAATCACCTGTGGCATCTGACGCCACACTCGTGCAACTGTGGTCATGAAATAGTGGCCACCCTCCCCTCCTCTATGTCGGTCCAACATGTGCACCCATCAAATCAATCGCGGCTCTCACCACGACGTTGGCTCTAACAGAATTTGAGGGTGCAATAGGGGCACCCTCTCCAAAAACCAGGCCACTAAAACAGACCCGAATGCAAGGTCATCGAAGTCAGCATGCCTACACTGGTTCAATTGAGACACCATCTTGGTGTGCATCAGCACACCCCATGCAAACAGGTCCCCATCTAGGACCTCCTCAACCACCCTCAACTGACCACCAGTGATCCGTTGAGTACCCAAGGATCCGTAGATCCTCACCACCATGCTCGCAATGCACTCGGTCAACAAGTCATCAATGGCCTCAATACGGACGACTGAACATGACATAAGGTTCAACCTAGAATAGTGTCGAGCTGCCATGGTCTCCACCTGATCCTCCCCTGATAGATGGGGATCAATGGCTAGGGCCCTCCCATGGAATGGGAGTCCCGTAAAAAAGTACACGTTCTCTGTCACCGAGAACGTCAACTACCCCCCCCTCACAATGAAGCATTGTAGATCATTGCTCCACATCCTAATCAAGAGCTGTAATAGGAACTCCTGTGACCGTATCAGGGGGCATTCAAAAAACTTCAGAAACCTACAAGCTTCCAAGTGTCTACGTACTCCTAGCTACGCCCTCGCAGCCTCTCGCAACCAGTCCCAATCCTGCTCTTGACAATGGACCGACATCATGCTCTAGGATCTGTCGATCACCTACATCCACCCAGAAGATCATCCTCATCATCCATCAAAAAATCATGCACCCCTTAGCCTGCCCACAATGCGTGGCTTTCCCCCATACAGTTGTGCATCTATGTGAAATTGTTCTTCAGACGGCTACGCACTAATGTGCAGCTGTGTCTTCCACAGGCGCACATGGGTTCGCACCTATCAATCAGAACAGTGTGCATCCAATGCGCGCATGTCTTTCCATCCCTCGCACACATCTATGCAGTTGTCTCAGAGACAGTCGCGCATTATGCGTGATATTTCTCGCCACAACTGCACATTCCCCATGTGCGACTGTATTGAAAAATCTCGCACATAATGTGCGGGAAACTGAGTTATACCCGTGCACACATGTGCAGGTATTTCCCCTTTTCCTGTGCATTTGTGAGCCCCTACCCTTAAAAACCCTTGTACGGCCCTTCATATATCCCCTACCTACAATCTATCAACTTTACAAAATGCAGGATGATAGGACCATTAACCTGTCTCTCGTCGCTCCCAAATCGGTAGCCTCGCGCTCTCGTAATCTCCAAATCTCCTCACAGCTCCATCGTCATATCAACAATAGTGACAGGTACAAATGAGGTGGAATTATGGGCCCACCATCCATATATAGCCCCTTTTTCCCAACTTCCACACTCTGTTATAGGAGCCCAGAGCCTCCATTTTCTGATCCGTCCTCATCCACGCGATCTTGATCCTGCCATCTACACATTCACTTTCCTCGGGTGATCATCTACCCTTTTCCTCGAAGGAGAATTTTTCTCATGCCACGTTCAAGTACGCATGCTCACTTTAAGTTTTATCAAATAGTTGTTATATGTTATTTATCATCAGATATTGTTCACATTGGGTATTTTGTTTTCATGTGTGTAGGTACTTGTTTAGCAAGCTTACAACCCCTTCAGGTATATGTACGACACTGGAATGTAGTTACTCCCTCTATTACTAATTGTATATCCCAGTCAGACCCTCTGACATTTACCTTCAGGGTCCCAACATTTGACTCAGCAGTGTCTTTACATCTGCCATATTTTGGTATTGTCCTCTGATAACACTCTCCCCCACATGAGTTGTCACATTCATAGTTCCCCTCGGAAACTTGACATTCAGGTTGGTTTCACCCCCTAGTATTGTGATCCAGATGGGTATCGGTGGCCGCCCACCTTTCCATCTGGCTCAAAACAGTTTTCTGGCATTTCTGGTAATTTACTATTTTTAGCAGTTTTTTCGGGTCCTGAACTTCTAGGGCCATTTTGAGGCCCTAAACGATGTTTTTTTGGGTATGTTGCTCTCGCAAAATATCATCTATGATGTTATTTTGTCTCGAGCGTTGTAGGCCTCGGATAGATCTTTCCAACGAGCTATCGTGAGCCCTAAACGAAGATTGTATGCAATAGTTATGACTCTGGGAAGTTGATGGACTAACTTACCCAAACAGGGCCCACTTGACTTTTGGCGTTTCATCTTCTAGGGTTAGGTTTTTGGTTTCTACCTTCCTGCTTTTGATAAATAAGGCCCTTCGACCTCTTTTTGTAATGAGCTTGGTCACAGATGAGCATAGCCGCCACATCTCTTATCAGGGATATGCTACCACCATTCTAGCTATGTATTGTTCAACAGTTTTACAGTTCCTCTATTTCATTAATTAATAGAAGTGTGTGTTTATTGTATCACTGTGTTCTCTGCAATACTATTGTGCACACTCTGTTATTTGCTTCTTACATTCCATTCCTGCATAAATCCGGATCAGATTGGGAGTCCCGATAGTCTGTTTTGCACTTCTGAGAATGAACCCCATACTTCTTCTCATCATATTGCTAACCTTCCGAATGGACTCTGGGGTCACATCATCTTACACTTGGTTCTATTGACTGCACTCTCGTAGTTTCATTATCCCTCCATCTCATCCACCATCAGTTTTCCCATCTGCAGATTTTCCTCCATCCACTTACCTAATACAGAAACCCACCCATCGGGCCCCCACCCTCCACTAGTTCTCTTTCACAAACTTGTGCTCTAAACAGGCCAAGCCATCTTTCACTACAGCACCCATTTCTATATCTATATACTCAACCCAAATTATTCTTTATTTTCTTTGGTAATTGTATAAAGCCCTTGTTTCGAGCATATACATATCTTTTAGTCATCATCCTTAGTGGCCTTATTTTACCAACAAATAAACCCATGTCGCCCTTGGTTGGGGCATCCACCCTTTTTTCATACTGACATCGTTAACAAACCCCCAAGTATCCCATGTCCCTGTACCCACGATCTCTGATTTTGCATAATTTGTTAGCCTCTAGAACAGTTTAACCCCATATATAATTGTCCCCCTGACACTAGATCTAGTTTTACGGTTGTTGTCAGTCATCCTTCAAATCCCCCAACCAAGGACAATCTTGAGTCCCACAACATCTTGACTTCATCCATAATTCCTCATCAGTACCTGATATCATATATTACTCAGTAGATTTCAAGAATCCCTTTGCTTCTTGGCGTCATGTCTCCCTTCCTATCTACATCAACACATTTTCCAAAAGGGCGGCAGTATCTTGACTCTCGTTACCTTTCCAATTAGGAGTCTCAGACATAATAGAGAGAGTCATCATTGCTTTCTGATTCTGTTGACCCCCATAACATTTGAATTCAGCAAACTCCCATGTTACGGTGGGTCTTACTATGCGACCATTGTAGTTGTTTCATACTAGTCAAAGGCATCTGAAGTTGATAGGCCATCAATGCCTATGAGTCATCGACAATTCTTACAGTCGTTCATTACTCGCTTCAGAGCCAGTTCAATAGTCAGAATCGTCATCTTCCATTATCAACCGCCCCTGAGGTCGCTGAAGCTATCTACATCATTATATATCTTCAGTTACAGGCCCACATTTTGGTTTCATGACACGCACATGGGGCATGCCTCCCTCGTTTGTATACTGATTTTATTTTTTCTCCTAAAGAAAGGTTCGATTCCCATAGTTTTCCCTCTCCCTCCGGGGGATCGCTCTTGCAGTTCCTCTCTTCACTCTTCCTTACAATGGCACTCTCAGCAAAAGAAACATTGATGTATTTCGGTTATACATATGCTCTTAACCTCATATATAAGGGGGCATCTATTATCACTGAAAAATCGTCCGCAACATTGCACACAATGATTGAAGAAAGACATCAATGCCAGTAGCAATTAGTCCACCTACAGTACCAAAATCCATCAAAAAGGAAAAAAACTATATACTTGGTTCAAAAATCAAAGTGTGCAAATTCACCAAAGGAAGCGCACGCACAGTGCGTAAAATGCCCATGCTAACACAACCCTCAGTGCGCACTATGTGCAAGATGCACAACTATCTACAAGAAAAGTCGTGCACTTCTCATGAACGTTTATGAATCTTGTTGGCCTCTCAACCACTTCTAGTCTGACCCCCAACATGATTTGACACTCAGATCTAAGAATAATCTAGCTTGGAGGTTGGTCAAGTGCTAGGAAGTGCCCTAAAAGGCCCCTTGTTCACACTATGAACAAATTATATCTTGCCATGAATGGAAACTATCAATATGTGCCATGGGTGTGCTAGAAAAATAAGAACTTCAAGGTATTGTTATGCTGCAATAATTCTTCTTTGAGAATCCTCTTTTCTCTTTGAATCATTCAAGCACTATAGCAAGGGCCATTCCACTCACCTCTTGAGGGAATTGGCATTGTATTACTTCACCATTGTCACTTGTCATTGCATAAAGAGAATAGCTCTATATTAGGGAACTCAAGAACCCTCCTAAGGAGGAAGAGGGGATTCATAAGTCCCTGCCTTTATCTACAATGTTTAGCCTATCAATATATTGATCCATTCGTAGCTATATATTGGTCATTTTTTTTTTCATGGTTCTCATTCTTGCAAGCTTCTCTAACATTTATTTCTTAGTTGTTTTTTTAGTTTTATTTCTTTGTTTCATGTGTATTTGGCTATCTAATCAACTGACAAACTTTTGTCTTGTTTAGCTGACTTAACTAAGCATGAAAGTGTTGTGTCTTTGCTCACCCATGTGACAAAACCAACACAACACTTTGCTTTACCAAATGTCATCCAAATTATGCTCAAACTTGCGATACCTAACATAAATATATAAGGATGAAATCACCCTCAGAACTCAGTGAATTACAAGCAACCTTCAAACAATGATTATCAGCAGTAGTAGATACCCTTCTGATCAAACTCTTGAACTATTGTATAAACATAGAACACAGATTTATGGTGAGTTTATGTTTCAAATATCAAGTATGCAAATAACCTTAAATACTGCATGTCAAAATGGAACCTTGTCAATTTATTTAACACATGTTGGAGATGAATATGGTAGAGAGCAAAGAGATGCCATCTAGTTTCTTGTTGGAATTTTTTGAAGGCATTAGGTAAGGATGCTCCTGCAGATTCTCTATTGATATTTTGGATCCCTGTTGTTTTTAACTAAAAAATAGGGCATTACAATGAATCTGTGTACATGGAGCTAACAATAAAGGTAGGATAGTATATATGACTACCATGTTTAAAATCCATGGCTTATAACTTTTTCTGGATAACCTGTTTGCTTCTTTGTACATGGACTAATGATGTTTGTTATGGGAAATGTTCAATGAGGCTATGAAGAATAAGGGGTGGAAACATAAAATTAGCGAAAGCAGTGATGAAAATGATGTGGATTATGAGCATGTTCGTAAAGAACGGATTGTAAGAAATGAAGAATATATATCAACTCTTGGTTTGGGAAATAAGTAAGTAGTTATTCATTGTACCTTTTCACTTCTATGCATATTTCATGAAAGTTGTTTATAATTTATTTCATGACGTAGCATATATATGCTTTTGATTCTCATTTGATAAGTTTTTTGTTTTATAGGGAAAATATGCCTTCTAGAGAAAGAGAGCAGAACCAAAAGGCAAGCAAAGGCACATCGTTGTCAGCTCATGGTTCGACAAATTAGTAAGTAGTTATTGCTCATAATTTTTCACTTCTATGCATATTTTATGATAGTTGAATATAATATATTTGATGATGTAGGTTGTCTATGTTTTCAATTCTAATTTAATATTTTTTTTATTCTATAGGGAAAAGGTCGATTGTACACAAAATGAGCGGAAAAAAAAAGGCAAGCAAAGGCACATTGTTGGTAGCTCACAAAAGCCTAAGCCTTGGTGGATTAGTACATGGAGAATATTGTAACAATACTAATGATCAACTTCCTAATATATCACATGATGATGATCATGTCCAACCTTATATTGTTAAAGGCATGGTATATTCTGAATCTGAATCGGATTTGAGAGACTTATTTTTTAAATTAAAACAAATATTTGAAGGCGCATCTAAGCAAATTGGTGAGAATATAGCTAGTGTCACACCTAATGTGGCGTATCAAGAACCAATTAGGCCTTCAACTACCAAAGAAAAAACACTTGTTGTGTCCACAAACATTAGTGCCCTTTCGACCTCACCCAGTCTTGATTCGACTAAAGATATATCAACTTTCATAAAAAAATGCAGAATGAGTCAAGGCATGTTTAGGTCCACAGAAAGAGAAGCCAAAGAAAGAAAATTAGAAGAGAAGAAGGCTTATTTGCTTGAGATAAAAGATGTTGAACTTGTTGGACCAAATGTTGCAAGGTGAGCCTCAGAGTTGGGCATGAGAGTAAGGTCTCATTTGGATGTCACCAAAGCCAATTTTGCAGATCAAGATGAAATAAGTGTGGATCTAGTGATTCTACAAATCGAAAATGCCTTTGAGACTTTTGGCGGATGGATTTCTACCAAATATTACAAGAACAGAATGAGAAAATTGATTAACAATTTTAGGCATAAATGTGGAAAATCAATCTTGGATGGAAAAGAAAGGGACAACAGCTTGACTCCCAAATAATGGGAGGATTTGAAGGAAAGTATGTGTGCAGAAGAGTATGTGCAAAAGAGTACAAAAGGGAAGATAGCAAGAGAAAATGTGAGGGATCGATTTATTTTGGGTCGTCGTGGGTGGCGAGCCAATCAAAACATGTTTATAAGTATATGGATTTTTTGTTGAATACATTATGTATGGCATTTTTGTAAGTACATTGTGTTATATTGCATTTTGATTCGTATATATATCCAACTAATTATGTGTTGATAATGATTTGTAGGTTCAAGAAGCTAATAGATCATAAATTGATGTGAGTGAAACGACTGACCATAAAATGTCATATATAGACAATTCTAAACAAAAGCAGATATCAAAACATCCAATAGAGAGATCATTGTTATCAAATGAAGTTAATAAAATCCTTAACACATATATGTATGTTAACATCCATAGTGAGAGCTATAAACATGTAATGGATTGCATAAATGGGTTGACAAATGCAATTTCAACCATAGCCACCTCCATTGAACCAATCG
>SNQJ01S0061907.1:13511-24009 GCA_010110895.2 Picea sitchensis | reverse complement strand
TATTTATACTGATATGGGCACCAGTCTGGGGTCAAATTCTTATTTATGGGTCTTCAATTTCATTATTATTTTTCATGTGGGGATGAATTCTCTTCCTGGGTCTTCAATTTCTTCCTGGGGCCTCTGTAATGGTGTAGATGGGTCTTCTTGTAATTTATTGTGGAGAATGAATGCCCAAAATTGAAAATCTCCAACACTCCCTCTCAACGAGGGAGGCATTCTCTATACTTGGATTTATTTTATCATAGAAATGTTTTCTTCATGAGCCATGTTGATGTGCCATCTCCACACATGCATTCCATCCCATAATATGCATGTGATAGAAACTCTATTCCATCCACTCCTTGACGGGAGAAGGACTACACCTAGGCCATTCACCACTAGCAGAGCCCTGTGAGTGAATGAATCATTACTCTTGGTCATATAAACACTAGCATAGCCCCGTGCATGCCCAATATGGGATAATGTATGTTTGATGCTTATCTGGGCTACTCGCCACTAGAAAATCCATGTGGATGAGTGAATCATTCTCCTTTGGTCATATCAAAACTAGCATATCCCTATGCATGACCAATCTAGGAAGAATGTATTCCTGAACCTAGGTAACATCAACATACCTAGGCCATTTACCACTAGTAGAGCCTCGTGAGTAAATGATTCATTCTCCCATTGGTCATATCATCACTATAATAGCCTCGTGCATGAACAATTTGGGGGAAAGTTTTCTCAATGTTATCAACATACCTGGGTCATTCACCACTAGTAGAACCCCATGAGTGAATGAATCATTCTCCCTTGGTCATATCAACACTAGCATAGCCCCGTGCATGACCAATTTGGGAGAATGTCTGCTCGATGCTTAAACATCAATGCTCATCACTATCCAAATTAACATGGCTAACATTGTGTATCATCCTCCTCATCCAGATCAGCATGGCCACTCTAGGAGGATATCTACAATCTTCTCATAAATGTATAAGTATTGGAGATTCACTGCTCTCTTTTGTGCCATGTCTCAGATGAATTCCTGCAAGAATATTTTGAAGCTACACTGCTTCACAAATTGCGATACTAGATGTGACATACTCTATCTCTGTTGTATTGAGTGTTACACAATCATTCTTCTAGCTTATCTCATAAATTATAACTGATTCCAAGATGAAGCAACACCCTGAGGTGCTCAATATATCTATTGCACTCCCTGCTCAATCAGAATTTGTATATCTTTGTACCCTTACTTCATCACTTGAGACAAATCATATCCAACTATACCATGCTTGATTTCCACCTATTGGAACTTCCTTGGATTCAACCAAATATTGGCTCAGGGTGCTCACTGCAAAGAAAATATATGGCCTGGCATTAACCAGATACATCAAGGATCCAATCAACTTCCTGTCCATTGTGGGATCCACCAAATGTGAATCTAAAGCAGAATCACTCAAGTTATTCAGAATTGTCATCATAGGTGTAGTCATGGACTTGTGGTCCATCATATCTAATCTTGTCAATATCCCCTAAATGAGGAAGATCTCATATGATCTCGTCACACCTCTAATCCCATAGTACATCCAGCCAAGATCCTCCATCTTGAACTCAGAGGCCAATTCCCTCTATCATTGAAGTAGGCTCTATTGTCCAATATTCCTAACTAGTTGCTCCCTCTATGACTAAGACAAAATCCATACATAGTCCTCTAAACTAGTTGCCTCCTCTGTCACTATAGAAAGTTCTAATGAAGTAGGATATCTCACATCTCCTCAAAGCCTCCTTAAATTATGAGACCTGTTGATTAGTCCTGGAAGATGTCTCTCTCCCATCTGGATCTGGTGGGGGAAATCCCTTTGAATAATTGGCTCTCTCTTGAGCCAACTGACTCTCTCTGAGATTAGTCTCACTCTGAGTCTATACATTCTTGGTTAAAACCAAGCTCATTAAGTATCCATTGATCTTAGAGTGCCATGTTCCCTCTGAAACATGACTCCCTTTGATTCTCTATAATCATTGGAGCCATATTCCCCCTCTGCATATTCTAAAGTCTGATCTCCAATGAACTGTCCTGGGAGGCTGCTCCTCCCTACTGAATCCTAAGGGTTGACTCCCTATGAACTCTAGTTTCCTCTGAACTGGTACTAGGTAAGGATGTTTGCCTCACCACTAGTGGAGCCACCTCCTCCACATTATCAATCTCCATGTGGAACACTATGTATCCCACAAAAAGTATCCTTCTTTTTGGAAGGTTCTAACTTTGTCTTCTTCGCCTTCGGTATATGGATTTATACTATCATGTATACAACTCCATGTCTGGATAGCTTGCTTCATGTTTCAAACTAGATATTATCTAATCTGTTTCCTCCTGCAACTATCACTATAGCTCCCTCTTAGAGCTATCACCTATGACCTGCCCAAAACAAGTGAGATAAAAAATAGCAAACAAGAACAATATTCTTATGATAAGGAAATAGGAACAAGAATAAAAAAAATGGGAAACAGAAACAACACTTTTCTAGTGTTGTTACCAATCATTCCTTTGTGGTAACCTGCCCAGAACAAAAGACAAGAGTAACACTTTTCTAATGTTGTGACCTCAATAGTAACTTGTCTGGGACAAAGACAACAACCAAGAACATCTCCTAGAAGGGATCAATTTCATCTTGTAAATAAGTGCATCATTAGTACTAAATAATGAGCATTTACACAATGATCATTGTACTAACAATATTCAAAACATTTGATAGAAAAAGTACTCAGCAATAATAGATCTCTAAATATGTTTTTCCCAGTTTACAACATTTACTTAGGATGCAACAATATAAAATATCAAACCCGATATGCAAACCTGAAGTCTTAATTTCTAGGGAAGGTGTGTTATTCCTCTGAATGCACTAGATCCAATTATCCCTTTGGGTGATTTCTTGTACAAGGTCCCTTATACATCCTCTGCAAATAGCTTCATATATATATATATATATATATATACTGAGAAGTGCAATAGGTTCACTAGGGAAAGGACAGTTTCTCTATATAAAAGGTTTTCCTCAACTCATCCCAATAAATGCTCAATGAGCTTTACAAGGAAAGTTGATGCAACAACGGTAGTGGATTTTAGGTGAAATTTCAACTTTCACCAAGTTGCAATCTAAGACCACCAAGAGGTGTGCTAGGCTAAGGAGAGCTTATCTATGGAAAAATTAAACTCTACATCCTCCAATAAGTTTCTCAACGAGCTTGACAATTTTAGGTCTATGCAGCGACAAATTGCAATGGCAAACAGAAATTGTGCACTGGCAATATTTCAACTAGCTCTGATACCATGTTGGTGTTTTAATGATTCTCAAATCTGATGGTTATTTCCTTATGGTTAATAACAAGATTCACTTTCAAACATTAGTTATCATAGAATAACTATACACTGAAAAATATGAACTATAACAATGCAACGGAAATAATGAGATCTAGAAATATTGACCATGCACAATAGACACAAGAACACAAAATTTTACCCTAGGAAACCCAACCTTGGGAGAAAACCCAAGAACCTTTCTCTAGAAAAATTCAGTCCAAGATATTACCAATACATCACCATCAATAGCCAAATACCATATAGAAAATATCCTCCCCAAGGATATCATCACCAAGACCTAACTCCTCAATAATATGACCAAGAATAACCAAGCAAGAGCTTCTCCAAGTGTGGTGTACTCTCCAAGATAACCAATAACCCAAAAATAATTAAACTGCCAAAACTATAGTTGCAACTTCCTTGTGCGCACTACATAAGGAGTTGTATGACTTTCAAAATGAAATGAGCCGGTCCTGTATTTATATTGATCTGGGCACTAGTCTGGGGCTGACTTCTTATTTCTGGGTCTTCAATTTTATTATTATTTTTCTTGTGGGGTTGACTTCTCTTCCTAGATCTTCAACTTCTTCTTGGGGATTCTGTAATGGTGTAGATGAATCTTCTTGTACTTTCTTGTGGAGAATGACCGCCCGAAGGTGCAAATATCGAACACGACCATGACGATGACCATGGTTGACTATGATATACTAGGGTTTACCATGACCATGGTTTGACCTTGGTTGACTATGTGGAGCTAACTATGGTTGACCATGTTGAATATATTTACCCATGGTTTACTATGGTAATGTCACATTACAATGTTCATCATGGTTGACTTATGTCAAATTGCTACATTCTTAATGGCTATGTTGAAATGTGACATCCATCAATGGTTATGTCACATTGTAATGCCCCTCAAGGATTATGTAGTCTTGTGATGGTCCCCAATGATTATGTCACATTGTGACATTCATTAATGGTTACATCACATTGTGACATTCATCTTCATTGTGTTATGTCATATTGATTCTTTCCTCAATGGTTACATCACATTGAAACATTTATCTTCATTGTGTTATGTTGATTTTTTTTGTTCCTCAATGGTTACAAAACAGTGCGACATTCATTAAGGGTTATGTCACCTTCCAACATTCATTAGGGTTTATGTTTCAATGTTATGTTCCTAAATAGTCACTATGCATCATGGTTCAGTGATATGGAATTACTATGTTCCTCAATGGTTATGTTTCATGGTTATATCTCATTGTGATGTTCATCTTGATGGATTTATGTTGAATTGTAGTGTTTTTGAAGGGTTATGTTACTCAATGTTTATGTATCATTGTGAAATTTACCTTGGTTGACTTATGTCAAATTATTATGTTAGTCAATGGTTATGTTGCAATGTGATGTTTCTAAAGGATCATGACCAATTTTCATCAAGAGTCAAGTTGAATTGTGATGTTTGTTAAAGTATTATAGTTGAATTTTGAAACATTGGGACTTTTGCAAAGGGTTTTGTCATATTGTGACATTGAACAAAGGTTATGATGGATTTTGATACACTGCAATCAATATATCACTTTGTGATGTTCATGTTTGTTCTATTATGATGAATTTCTATATTCATTTATTGTTACATCACATTGTGATGTTCATTAAGTATTTTTCCATATTGTGACATTCCTTAAGAGTTATGTTTTAGTGTTGTTCCTGAATGGCCATGATGCATTATGACATTCACTGTCACATTCATCAAGGGTTATGTTTGATTGTGATGATCCCTAGAATGAATATGTCACTTTGCGATGTTCATCTTTAGTTTGGTTCACCATGGCCAGACATGGTTAGCCATTGTTCTCTAGGCTTTTGTTCATCACATAGTGATGTCGGGAGATGTTCGTCAAATTGTGACATTTTAAAAGTTATGTTTGATTTTGACACATTGTGATGTTTAACAAGGGCTATATTTTATGTGTGATGTTTAACATTGTTGATTTTCATCACATTGCGATGTTCGGTAAGAGTTATGTTTGATCCAGGATCTTTTCGTCAAGGTGACTTATTAAAGAATTGCATAAAATGAGCATAAATAAAAGTACACCATAAAGAAGGAAAATCTCAAAAGGAAAGAGACATAATCATGCAATATGAACACAAATAACTTGATAATGGAGTTCGTCCCTGGTATACTACGTCTCCGAGTCCTGCTCTCAAATGGGTAGGTCTTTTTATTAACTCCACAAAAGAATTGGGCAAAATACATAAATATACCTCATTCCGGAGTTAAGCCACATAAGCTTTGCTCAGATCAGAAAAAAAACACCACCACTACATTCGTGGAGTTGTTATACCTAAAAATGACTATCTCCACGCCTCAATCCGAGCTGGACACTTTCAGACCCAAAAAAAATATCACCTCAAATTTCGTGCCTCTGTCTCGAAATTCGCACCTCTTCCGTACGTAAACGCCCTTGGTTCTCCTCCTAATACAAATGAGCATAAAGCTCTATACAAAATAATTCATCACCAAGTGTTCTTCTCTGAACTTGTAATGAGAACTCCCATACATGAGAGATGAACCCCCTTTTTATAACCCAAAAGGGACATCTTTACATAACAAAATAATTAATTACAACCCGTTTTTAAAAATCCACTTGGATAAGGTTGTTTAGCATCTAGACCATTTGTTCCAATAGTATGGAATGACTTGTTTGAGCCATTGTTTAAATATGACATATATAAAAAAATTATTAAAAACAAACCCCATTAAAATAGGGCGTAGGGCATATTTTTTAATGCGTGTGGTTTGTTGTAAAACCCACTTATCCAAAGTCTAACTTGTGGCATAAAATTGTGGCATATAGTTATGGAGCATGTGAATCTTGAAGGATAGTTAGGCGGCATGTGATATTTGTTGGTTTGTGGTCATATGGTTCAAAACACGTGAACAGGGGTTGGGTTGAAGGCCTAGCCCCTCTTTTTGGCGCATTAGTTCAAACCTTACATTTAAATAATAACTAAATCATATCTCAAACAAGAAATGTTGCATGGCGTAATGGTTGGCGCATATGTGTGGGGCCTTTGAGCTGTTTGGAGGTTATGAGTTTGACTCTCGGGGAGTCAAATAAACTTTTGCATACACCAGCCATTGGAGAGGTGCCACGTGGCAGACCTTGAATGGGCCACGTGGCACCATATAGTTGGTCCACAAAAACTGCCACTTGTCACAATATTATTTGCCAATGAAGTTGACACATGTCATCATCGAACGTGTCCATGTGTCTACCATGCCACGTCATATTTCCAAATCAGTTGTGCCATGTGTCAACCTTTCAGTGGTGCCACGTGTCACTTTGAATTTTGCTTGTTTGACCAGGTTTGACTGAACTTTGACTGCTTATAACTTTTGATTCGTAACTCTGTTTGACGATTTGTTTGCACTGTTAGAAATCTTGCGATGCACTCTTCGCGATTATGCCCTTTCATTGAGTTTTAGGAACTTTGATTTTTTTTCCCTTTTGTTGTCTGTTGAAGCCATTCTGAGTGTTCTAAGTTGCTTCTGTGCATTCTGATTTGTCTTAATATTCTTTGGATCCTTTTTGGATCACGCCTTCAAACTAAGAGATTTTTGGACCACCAAAAGATTTCATCAATCAATTGGTAAGTGAGGGAAGAGTTCCCTCACCTTATCTTTCTCAATCCACTTTACCTTGATTGTATGTGTGCCCTTTAAGCCTACTCAAAGATAATCAACATCAACCCTGCGTCAAGTCCTCGTCCTTCTATCCAGGATGATATATTCCTGTAACTCATCCAAGTACTCAGGTGCAAACTCATGAACTGATTGTATTGAAACTTCCTCATCCTGATCCATGATCATGGGAGGTTCAAAAAGTTTCAAATTCTCTATGTTCACAACTGAATATATCTGCATATAAGGTGGAATATCTAAACGAAAATCATTAGTGCCACTTTTATCCAAAATAGTGAAGGGTCCATATCAAATGGGCTTGAGCTTCTTGCCTTCACCCTTTAATCGTTCCTTGCTGATGTGAAGCCATACTTGGTCTCCAACCTAGAACTGATGATCAACCCTGTGCTTGTCATGCCGAGCTTTATACTGTGCTTGACTCTTCTCCAACTGTTCCTTGACTTCCTGGTGTATCTGTTGAATCCTCTGGATGAACTTGCAGGATCTATCCTCTGTTCGTTCTTCATTAACATCAACATATTTCGCATACATCAAGTCCAAAGGAATCTTTGGTAGGTACCCATAACATGTCTCAAAAGGTAAACTCGGAGTGGATAAATGTAAAGCTCGGTTATAAGCATGTTGTACATAAGGTATATGTTCATCCCATAACTTAGGATGCTTTCTACAATAGCCTCAAAGCAAAAGTACCACTTTTCTGTTTACCACCTCTTTCTGTTTGTCGGTCTGTGGATGAAAAGAAGTGCTCCTCTTCAATTTGTGTCCATCATTCTCCACAAGCTAGTCCAAAAGTCCCCAAGGAATCGAGTATCTCGATCCAAGAAAATGGACGTGGGTAATCCAAAGTGAATTCAAACATGCTGAAAAAAGAGATTAGCAGTCTGCTCAGCAGTGATCTACTTTTTACATGGAACCAAAATACACATCTTGTTGAATCTATAAACTACGACATACAAATAATCATGACCCCCTCTAGTCATTGGTAAACCCCCTACAAAATCCATGGAAGTGATTTCCCATGGATGGGATGGAACAGGAAGTGGTGAGTATAACCCCAATTTTCTATTAGTGGTCTTACAAGTAGAAAACATCACACAACCCTTTACATATTTACATACAATTGCTTTCATTTGAGGCCAATAACAAAACCTCTACAAATGAGCCATAGTTTTTCCTACCCCAAAATGCCCCGATACAAGATAAGTGTGAGCTTCTCGTATCACATGGACTCATTCACTTGTAGGAATACATAGCTTCCCAAGATGATAGAGTAACGTTCCCTAAAGACAATAATTCTCTACCTGTGCACCATGGGTTAGCTTCTCATATACTTATTTAAAATCTTCATTGATGGCATATTGTTCTACATAGCTATCATTAGATAAAGAAGTATTCTTCAAAATAATAGAATCAGCAATAAGAGGTCTAAAAAGCATATCAACTACCTTGTTACTTGTACCCTTCTTGTATTTGATTACCAAATGAAATTGTTGTAGAAAACCCATCCATCTGTAGTGCCGATATTTTTGCAATTTGGTCTGTGCCTGAAGATACTGTAAGGGCTAGTGATCTGTATGTATGACGGTTTCCTTCCCTAAGAAGTAATGCTTTGATTTCTTTACGTTTTGAACTAATGCACACATCTCTTTATCATATGTAGGATACTTAACAATAGCTTGGTTAAAAGTCTCGCAGTGGTAACAGATAGGATTACGATATTGCATCAATACTGCACCCATGGCATATTCATTGGCATCTATCTCAATCTCGAACTGTTGTTGAAGATTCGACAGTGCTAATACTGGTGCGGTATTGATCTTCTCCTTCAAAATGTTGAAAGATTTTGGTTGCTTTCCTTCCCACTGAAAAGTGTTCTTCACACTGGTTAAGGCATGCAAAGGAGTTGTGATAAAGGAGAAGTTGGGAATGAATCTTCTCCAATAATGGACTGCACCTAAGAAGCTTCAGATCTCAGTCACACTTTTTTTCTCAAGCCACTTCACAATTACTTCAATTTTGGAAGGATCAATCTTCAATTGTCCTCCTCCCACGATATGACCTAAGTATACAAGTGAAGTCTTGCCAAATTCACATTTTGACATTTTCACATACAACTTTTCCCTTTGAAAAGTATCCAATACTTGTTTTACATGCCTTGCATGTTCATCCCAAGTCCCGTTGAAAATAGGAATGTCGTCTAAATATACAATCACAAAGTCATCCAGGAAAGGCCTGAATACATCATTCATCACACGCATGAAAGTTTTCGGAGCATTACAAAGCCCAAACAACATAACTAACCACTCAAATAATCCTTGTTTGGTTTTAAAGGTAGTCTTCCATGCATCATGTTTTGCAACCCTGAATATCCACTACGCAAATCCAACTTAGTCAAATAAACAACATTCTTTAACTGATGAAGTAAATCATCTATGCGAGGAAGAGGGTATCGATTTTTCACCATGATTTTATTTAAGGCTCGGTAATTGACACACATTCGCCATGTGCCATATTTTTTTAGCAACATCACGATTGGAGAACCACAAGGAGATGAACTAGGCCTAATGACTCCTTGATCCAATAAGCCCTGTACCTACTTCTTGATCTTTTTCATCTCCACAACTGACATCCTGTACATGCCCACATTAGGCAAAGGAGAATCTTGTTGCAGATGTATCTCATGTTGGATTTTCCTTTAGGAGGTAATCCATCTGGTTCCTGAAAAATATCATCATACTTAGAGACAATATCAATTCATTCATTTTTATGAGATAGAGGACACCCTTGGAAAGCATCAGATGTCTCGACATCTTTCTCTTTGACGACCATGAGTACATTGTTGATTAAGGTTGGTTGTCATTGATGCCAACCCTTGAAGAAAGCCCCATAGCACAAAGGTTTGGGTAATGAACCCAATATTGTTTGATGTAAATATGTCTCTTTATTGTTTTGTCATGGTTGATAAGAAGTAAATATGGATGAACTCCAAAGTGGTCCTCTTATGGTGAAATCCCTCACGAGAAGACGCTTTGCGGAGTAAGAGAACCCATGATTAATTATGGAATAATGGGATGAATGACAATGAATTTTTAAGAAAAACTATCCTATATGGATATTTCTTGTCATTCCATTTCCGGTGGTATGTAGAACGTCACATAACTCCTCACGGTTAGAGAGTTATGACCATGTGAAGTTGGAGAACCCAAGTTTAGGTAATGGACCCAAGTTTGTTCGATGGATAACGGTATGATTTTTTCTATATTTGAAGGTAATACTATTCTATATGGATAGTACATGTCATTCTATTTCTGGTGGTATGTGGAATGTCACATAACCCCTCACGGTTTAAGAGTTATGGCCTTACGAAGTTGGAGGACCCTCATATGTCATCTAGAAGCCCCAAAAGGTCAAAGTAGTCAAAGTGGTTTAAGAGATTTTAA
>SNQJ01S0061906.1:54381-67603 GCA_010110895.2 Picea sitchensis | reverse complement strand
TTATGCTTTCCCTACGAGTTGCACCCTTTCACTAGGAATTTGGATGGGGAACTTTCCCTGTTGCGTATTACCACTTGCAGTAACACGTTGCATCTTAATTAACTGACAGAATAGTGGGGCCTCCCTTGGGCGTGTTCCAATGGAAGAGAAACATTTTCATAGAGTTTAACTAGGCTGAGTAAGTGGAGCATTTCTCTCGGCGTTTTCGTTAGAGCTAACAAAATCTGTGCATAGAGCCCGTGTAAAATCCCTGTATCAACTTTATTCCTAGAAGAAGGAGATGTTGAATTTAGGATCAGATTGGAAAACTCAGTGGGTAACCATTGATACCTAGATTGGACAAGAATTAATTTTTCATTTATCCTTCCTTACGTATAGGAAGTAGTCACTGAGCCAAACCCAATTTTAGAGGGGTTACTTATGTAGGGATATAACTCAGGTTTGTCTAATGATTTCATATTTATTTCCAAATCAGGCTTACAAGTCATTATCAGTCTATAGTTGCTTGCCCTTGCGTTTTAGTAATCCCTATGTCTTATCTTTGTTTCTTTTCTCTACCAAATTTAGCTAAAGAATACATAAATATTATGTTATTNATTGATTATCTTAAGATCACATGATTTTTAATTAGTTGTTTTCCTGTTGTTATTAATTTACTCCAATATCAAATACTTCTTTGAATGTATTCTAGAAGTTCTAGTATTGTTCTGTTATAGGTTTCCCTTAACAACAGTACATGCAGGAGCTCATACAACACAAAAAGATAATACCAGTTTCGTTGATCAACTACATGTTATTTTGTGCGTTATTTAGTTAAGTTATTTATGAATGAAACAATGATTACATTAATTAGATTTGACTGTTTTTGTGTCACTATTTCAATCATATTCATTTAGTATTTATTTGTTTAATATCTTTAAAAAAAAAGACAAAAATAAGTGTTGTTCATATTTGATTCATAAACTTTATCAAACAATCATTTTCGCAAGATTTCATGCAAACCTTGTAAACTGTATATAAACTGTTCATAATCATTTGCATATTCACATTCTTAGATAAATATTTGTAATTATTGTGTCGATTGTTAGAATCTTTTATTTATTTAGTTTATTTCATTTTTCTATCTTTAGGACCCTAGTTGGCCAAGGGAGCCATTAAACCCGTCAGGATAGGTTACACGAAACGGCTTGGGTTATTTAGACAACCTCGGACTGGATCTATTCTTCCAGTTGACGACAAGTCAAATTTTCCCGTCAACACTACGTCGGTCGACCGATAGCTTCTAAGTCGACCGTTAGGTCTAGTCGACAGGGTTGACTATCCCCTACAACATTTCCCCCCACCTCAATTCCTTGCTCGTCCCAAGTAAGTGGGGGTCATACAATTTTTTATTTTTTTATATATTTTGATTACAATATTAAACTATGGATAATTTTGAGATGAAGAGAGAAATAGAAGCATGTAAGAAGAAGAGACAAAATATTTATATGATCGACTGAATTAAGGTACTATTGTCGACGATGTTGTTGTCCCTGGTTCTCTGCCACTGATCAACTCAACTGCTTCTCGAATGTGTGGTGTTCCTGTGTTTTTGAGGATATCCTTTGCCCGTGAGTAGGTTTCTTCCTAGGTACCATTACAAACTTTTGACTTCCTAATACTCTATTTTGGCGTCATCGTTGGTTTGGTTTCCCAGTCATTTCTTCTCGCACTGGAGTGTTTCTTGGAAGGTTTTTTCCAAATTTGATTTCTGCATCTAGTGGAAGAAGCACTGACTGTTTCTACCTTCACCAATGGGTTGAGGAAACCCCAGAGGAGTCCATGTTCCTTTATATTAAGGGTAAATTCCTCTTTTCATGTCTGGGCCAAGATGGCTAACCTGCTTCTGAATTCTGGAAACCTAATCCAGGAGGGTCGTCAACTGCTAACATAGTCCAACTCATAGTTTTTTCTCTAGTATTTATCTTTCTACAGAGTGAATTTTCTCCTTACTTGGATTTTTTATATAGAGTTTAGGTTCATGATAGTTAAGCTAGTTCGAACTGGTAGCAGAATTTCCCTGCAGGAGGCTCAAATTCCCCAGATTGCGAAGTACAGGAAAAATGAGGTCTTTACTTATTTGAATCATGTTGTTATGAATGCAACCGCTTTGATGTACAATAGTATATAAGGCTTATCGTAAATGGGTAGTTCCTAAATGTGCGTGGTGCCTTTTGCATGTTGATATCCCTACGGTTGTTGAATAGATGCTTGTGCAACATCCCTCGTGCGATAATCCTGGTGATTATTTCATGAACGTTGTGCGTGATAAGGAAATATGTAGGTGGTTGTGGCGTACTTTTCGTTATGATGTAGATCATTGTTAATTATGTTATTATTATCTGTATTTTCCTGTCATGGATTGAATGTTCGACCTCTTCAACTAGCTATTTTTCAGGTTCGACCTCCAAGTCTTAATTGTTGATACATGGTTGACATGTGAGTTGACCAACGAGAATTCTTGATCCATCTTTATTACTGCATTTACTTATTCGATGTTAGTGATGTATTTATTGTTTGTTCATTTTGCTAATTTTTATTGAGTTTGAATGGTGTCATATTTTGTCATGCCAATCATTTTCTTTTGATTTGTGTTCATATGATCTTCGCTTGCCTGATCTATGCTCACTTGAACCATGCTCACTTGCACACTGACTGATCCTTTTGCTTGATTCTTTTCTTATTATTATTTTTCTTAAGTCGGTCGATGGTGTAGAATGTCGAGAATATATTCTACTACTTTGTCTCGGGCTTGACCAAAGGATACTTTCTCTCTCCATTTTATTTTATTGTTTCTTTCCTTTAGTGTTATGGATATTCTTTAAATAGTTTAGATTTTCATTTTTTATTCATGAATTTGTTTAACTGTTTTTTTGTTTATTAATTTTTAAGCAAGGTTTATTTCTTATAAGTATGATTAGTTAGTTTAGTTGATTCCTGTTGGCAACTCCCTGCTATACTTTTCCAACGGGGTTATTTTCTTTTATGGATGCCCCAATAAAATTCTAAATGGATACCCCAATAATATTTTAAGTTGGACTGCTCCAGTTGGTCTAATTTATTCCACCACATAAGGCCCCAACCATGTTGTTTCCAATTTTCTAGGTTTTCCTTTTATACGACTTTCATATAGTAATACTAAGTCTCCCTCTTTTATGTCCTTTTTCTTTAAGTGACGGTCATGCCACGCTTTTTGTTGTTGCTTCTGAAACTCTTGGTGATGGATTGATATTAGCCTCTCTTATTCCAGCTTGTTCAATTGGTATATTATGTCGTTCATGTTTTTTCTCTTGTCAAATTTTTCTATAGTTGCGACCCTGTTGGAATTAGTCGAAAATTGTAGCAGAATAAAGACTTCCTAGCCATAGACTAACTTGAACAGAGTCTGATCAATCGATCTTTTGAAATCTGATCTATACACCTAGAGGATTGCAGGAATCTTATCATCCCAGTCATATTTATTTATGGCACAGATCTTTGTAAGTCCTGTTATCACATAAAATTGTCAGGGTCTTGTGAGTCTGTGTTTTCTACCTAGGTCTGTAATTTTCCTTGTTTCTCTCCTTTTTGTAGACTCAATTGTAATTTATCCTTTTGGCTAATGGTTTTCAACTGTTCATCTTCACCCGTTTGATATACTTGTTTTTCCTTAGCAGCTTGTTTGAGAAATATCGTCCCTTAGCCTTCATGTTTTCCCTAAGCCTGATCACCCCTGTTTTTGCCTCTGCGATTGATGCTTTTTTTTTCCCGAGCCCTTAGCCAGTCATCTGAGTAATGGTTCAGAGGCTGTGGTCATGACCACCAAGTGAAACACTTGAAGTGGTTTGATGTGGACTCAAATCAAGTGAGCGAGCACGATCAAATCGATGACGATCAGGTGATTGAGATCCTGCAGTTGCACGAAATATAGAGCCAGAGGTTTGAAATCGTGAGGTCCATCCTAGCCGCTAGTGCTATGAAGGGCACATGGTGCGCGATTAGTGTTTTGTGGTTCTGCAATATGGAGCGGTCAAAGAGAAATTCATCGAAACTTGCGAAATGCGAAGTCATGATAATATCGTAGTCGTTGATCAAAGAAGAGAGATGGGCCGTTGGATCATCTTTTCGCGATTTCACAAGTTGGGAAAGTAAGAGGGAAGAGTTTTGAAGATTCTCAAAGTGCGATGTCCCGAAGTACCGATTTCATCTGAACCATCCGATCAAAGGGGACACGTGTCACCTGATCCGAGCATCGCGATTTTGTGACTCGAAAGTTTGAGTATAGAATGCAGTATGAGTTCGCGAAACGCAAAATCACGACGTTCCTGAGATAAACACGAGGTCATGGCCCAAGGTCACACGGGGCAAGGGAAAGAGCTACACTGAGAAACAAAGTGCCCAATTCAGTCGGTGAGAAATGTTTGCATGGCCTCAAGGCGCCATAATTGACTCAAAGGAGTCGTGAGATTTCCTGGAACATTCATGGGTGTCAGGCATCGCCCTGATCCCTATGAAAACAATTAATGAAAATGGGGAAGGTGGTTGAAACCTCGCTTCACCACATAAATGGAAAACATGAAAATCTGGCTATGGAGGGTAGACTGTTAGCTGAAATTTCCCTTGTCATGAATTTTGCTATGAAGCCCATACCGATCTGATCTTGCGTCTGACAAAAGAATACAAGTGCAGCCTGCCATAAGAAGATGCAGATGCCAAGCCTTGAATGCATGACCAAAGTGTGTTTCCATAGGGAGAAAGTTTCTTTGAGTATATATACTCAATTTTCATATTTTGTAATGGTCGATGGTAGAGAAAAGCTCTTGATTTGTAAAGTTTTAATGAACACTTTGGTTCTCTGGTTATGCTTTGTAATCTGAGATTTATTGTTTAATGAAAGTCAACTTTGACTGCATTCTGATGAAAGTTTGATTATAATGTTGTTATAATTTCTTTCAGTTCCTTTGAAATTTGAAGTCAAGAAGACCTTGTGTTTAAGTTTTTCTTCCTTAGGCTACTGGAAAGCCCGATGTTCACGACGGACCTCTACATTTTTCGCTGAATTCTTCCTCCCATTCACCCTTGCTACAACCTACTCACTGAAGTTAAACTAGACCTCACCTTCTTGTGCATATTAGTTCAGTCTTCTGAGTTAAGATGATATTTTCTTGAGATTGCACCCATTTGACCCTTTTTATAACCAACCCGTGACACAAAATACCGATGGGTATCAAGCTTACCTCTGCAACAATCCATAGGTGACTTCTGGTGCTAACATTTTTGGCGTCGTTGTCGGGGATGAAATTGAAGATTTTCCCTGGGATTGAATGACAAATCTTACTAGTTCTGAAGGTGCATCAGAACTTAGTACATTAAATATTGCAACTGTGCACCTGGTGACTCCACTGTGGTGACTCCATTGATGTGAATCCACTGGTGACTCCATTGTTTCAGCTATGGCTTCTAGAGGCAGACACATGAGGTCTACTCCACAACTTCCTCTAGCGACTCTTGAAGTCGACCCGAAGAAAATTGTCAAAAGAAGAAAGACCCTTCAAGAAGGTACTCCAGCCACTGAACCAGGTATTTCTGATAATTTTCACCATCCTCCTATAGCAAATCCAATAGTTATTTCTCATTTTCCTATTACACCCTCAGTTGGAGTTTCTAGAATTTTAAATTTTGGGAGTGTTCTTGTTGAGTTTTCCCCTCCCGGTCTAGGATTGGAGGGAGAAATCCTTGTCACTCCTCTCTCCCCTAAAGTTGTACCATTTTTTAGGCCTAGGACCGCATAATATTTTCCCACTCCGGGATATACCACCCCTCCTCCTGTTAGAGTTACTGGTTTTACAAAAAGGGAAACTCCTGTTCCCGCAAGCCTTGTAGCCTTTTCTTCAAATCCTCTGTTGTTTCCCTTTCCTCCTGAAAGCTCAGTTCCAATATCCCCTGCTCGAACCCCTTCCACTCCTAGTTATCCTCCACCTATTATCCCTATGGCAAGAGTCATTCCCCCTAGAAACAAAATGGATGCCATAGTGGTTGCAAGATATGCCCCTCTAGTCCTACCTTAGCTCATGAACGCTCTTCCTCCTGGAGATTACCTAAAGTATATGCCTAAGTTCACAGGAGAGGAAGACATAAAAGCCAAAGAACACCTTGCTTCCTTCTATAGTTATGAAGACAATCTGAACATTGAGAATGAATATGTCTGGATGAGAGTCTTTGTCCAGAGCCTTGGTGGTGAGGTTAGGAAATGGTTTAGGGGATTGACCCTTGGATCCATTGATGGGATTGAAGCCTTAGATGATGTTTTCTTGAGGCAATGGGGGGATAAAAAGGACTTCATGCATTATATCATAGAGTTTGGGTTCCTGAAGAGAAAAGAGGGAGAATTTGTTTCTGACTTCTCTAAAAGATTCAACAAAATGTACAATAAAATCCCTGCTGAGATAAATCCTACAGAAGCCTCTGCCAAAATCACTTATGCTAGTGCTTTTGACCTCGATTTATGCCTCCTCTTAAGAGAAAGAAGAGCTACCTCTTTGGCTCTTATTCAAGATGCAACCCTGGAAGTAGAATCCAATGTGTTAGCAGTTGACAGACTTAGAAATAAAGATGACATAGATAGAGGAAGGGGGAGATCTAAGGCCTCAACCTCTAGTTCTTATGCATCTCACCCTCAAGTATATTAATTGACCAAGATGATAAAGTCCCTATCTGCAGAAATTGAGAGGATGAAATTTGAAGGGAAGAAAGTTTATAAGAATGTCCAAAATGTTGATAACAGAGCCAACTTCAGAAGACCAAACAATGCCCCCCAAATACTCCCGAGAGAGCCTAGAAACAGAGAGAGGGATGATCAGAAAATCCAAACACCCCTCCAAAATAACCTAGTTGTTGATGAAGAGAGGGAAGAAGAAGAGATTGACCTTGAAATTCATTGCATTGGAGACACCTCCCCTTTTCCCCATTTAACTCAATCCGCATACGAGGAGTCCCTTATGGACAGTCAAATAAATGAGTTGAGTAAGGGAGAGAAGGAAAATAGTGGTCCCAGCAAATAGAACCTCTGGTCTAAGAAGAAAGAAAAGAATTATGAAGTCCCTGATCCATCTCCCAGAGCAGAGAAGCCTGCTAAAGATGCAGAAAACAACAACAAAGAAAAGAAAGCTCATAACCCCTCACTGATGCCCAAAGACCCTGTCCCAGAAGTGAGAGAAGTTTTGAAGCCCCTTTCCTCTTTTAGTTTTGAGCATGAAATTCAAATGATCAGAATCCCTGTGTCGCTTTCAGAGCTAATTAAGCATGAAGATTTCAAAAAATCCCTCTCCAAGCTGTTGTAGTCAGAGCCATCTTTCCATTCCACAGACTCAGTAAATCTTCAATATGAAAAGCCAACAGTCATCTTAGGTCCTATGGTAGAAGATAGAGATGATTCATCCCCTCCCTTCTATACATACCTAAATATACATGATAAGGTGCTGCATAATTTTCTTATGGATTCAGGGGCATATCATAATCTCATGCCCAAAATTGTCATGGAAGAACTCGGGTTAGAAATCACAAACGCTTATCATGATTTGTACTCTTTTGATTCAAGGAGAGTGCAATGTCTTGGGGTCATCAAAGATCTAGTCGTGACCTCATTTCAGTTGCGCATGAAGAGCATGGTCATGGATATCGTGGTGGCTAATGTTCCTCCCAAGTTTGGCATGCTCCTGTCAAGATCTTGGATAAAAAGACTTGGGGGAACCTTGCAGATGGACCTCACATATGATACCATTCCATTGTTCGGAGGGGAGCATAGGAGACTGTACAGAGAAGCTCAGTTGGCCTACATTATTAGTGATGAAGAAGACCCCACCAATCATCCTATCTTTGCACTCGACACTAATTTGGGATCTAGTTTTTTACAGCTCACTGATGCTCCTAAAACTCCTCTTGAAATCACAAAGAAACCCATTTCTTCTCATGAAATACCTCCCCCAACTACTTCGGTGTGGAATATGTTCTTCAAAGGAGCCTCTTATAGGGAAGGTGTTGGTGCCAGAGTAGTTTTTGTATCACCTTGTCAAGAAGCCATATCCCTGTCATACAAATTAGAGTTTGGAACTACCAATAATGTGGCAGAGTATGAGGCTATTGTTTTGGGTTTGAGGGCTGTGAAAGACATGGGAATTGAAGAGCTAGTCGTATTTGGATATGTTGAACTAATTGTTCACTAGGTCAAAAACATTTATCAAGCCAAACACCCTCGGCTCAAAAATTACAGAAATGAGGTGTGGGATCTGGTCGACAACTTCTTCTCAGCCTTCAACATTTCATTTATTCCAAGAGAGGAAAATACTATGCCTAATTCTTTGGCCGCTTCAGCGAGCTAGTTTAGGGTCCCATTTCCACCTAAGCTCAGGTATGATGTTGATATTAGATATAGGTCCTCTATAATTGAAAATATCAAGCATTTGAAGGTGTTCAAGGATGATCTCTAAATCATAAGATTTATAGAATCGGTTGATGAGTTCTCTGCATTACACATTGATCAGGAGCATGATTCCAAAGGTGATCCTCCCCCTGAAGTATTTTTGAATAAAATTGATAATCACCATATTGTTCAGCTTCCTAGCAACCACATTCCAGAGGGATTAGTTCCTTTAGAAATATTTTTCGATGGGAACGATGTGTCGGTAAAGAGTAAAGGCTTAACTGAGGAGGTTGAGGTAGATGAGTGCAATATTGGCATAGAGGAGGATCCAAAATTCATCAAGCTGTCAAGCAACCTGTCAAGGGAGCAGAGGGCCAAGTATGATGAGTTATTAAAGGAATTTGTTGACGTGTTTTTCTGGACCTATGAAGACCTCAGAACATAGGACAAAACCATCATTGAGCATAAGATCCCATTGAGAGAGGAGGACAAACCATTTAGGCAAAAATTAAGACAAATAAATCCTATGATGCTGCCTATTATGGAAAGGGAGGTAAAGAAGCTGTTGGACGCCCAAATCATTGTTCCTTTGAGATATTCTGAATGGGTATCCAACTTGGTCCCAGTGAGAAAGAAAAATGGAGAAATCAGACTGTGTGTTGATTTCAGAAATCTGAACAGAAGCTCTAAGAAGGACAATTACCCTTTTCCAAAGATGAAACACATGTTGTAGAAGGTAATATGTGCATCCAAGATTTCCATGATTGATGGATTTTTGGGCTACAATCAGATCTCTGTCCTTCTTGAAGACAGAGAAAAGACAATGTTCACCACTCCTTGGGGCACATTCATGTATGCCAAAGTTCCCTTTGGATTGATGAACGCAGGAGCAACCTTTCAGCGATCCATGGACATCGCCTTCATTAGAGAAAGGGATAAATTCATGGTCATTTATCTGGATGAAATCACAGCCTTCTCCAAATATGATAAATAACATTGTCAACATCTAAGAAAGGTATTCTCGAAATGCATAAGGTTTGGTCTCTCCCTAAATCCAAAGAAGTCTTTATTTTCCATGCAGGAAGGAAACTTGTTGGGACACATTGTATCGGTCGAGGGGGTCAAAATCGATCCAAGCAGGGTGGAAGCTATTCAAGCCTTGCCACTTCCCAGGTTCAAGAAGGAGGTGCAATCTTGCCTGGGAAAAATTAATTTTTTAAGAAGGTTTGTTTCAAATTTTGCTGAATTGGTGAAGCATATCACCGCCATGCTCAGGAAAGGAAATGAAATAAAGTGGATTGTTGAGCCCAGAGAATCCTTCAACCAAATCAAGAAGACGCTGACTAAATCACATGTGCTTATCAATCCCAATTGTTCCAAGGATTTTCTAATTTTCTCTTTTGCTTCAGTTGACACAGTGGCAGCTATTTTACTACAAAAGAATGATGCAGAGATGGAACAACTTATTTTCTTTTTAAGCAGAGAATTAAGAGATGCAGAGATTAGATATGACATCATGGAGAAGTAGGCCTATGCCTTGGTGAAATCTCTCAAATCTTTCAGAGTCTATGTTTTGCATTCAAAAATCATTGCGTATGTTCCTTCAACTTCTGTGAAGGACGTTCTCATTCAGCCTGACATAGACGAGAGAAGGAGCAAGTGGATTGTCAGAATCCTTGAATTTGATCTGGAAATAAAACCCACCAAGATAGTTAAAGGCTAGGGTTTAGCCAAGTTATTAGCTGAATCTAATTGTAAATCTTTGGGGATCAATTTCATCGACACTTTCTCAGAATATCAGCAAGCTGAGTTGTCTGATAAAAATTTTCAGGATGGCCCTCCATTGGCAGAATGCACCTGGTATAAAGACATTATATATTTTCTACAAGAGTTGCGACCTCTATATGGAATGGGGAAAAACAATGCAAGAGATCTTAAGCTCAAAGCAATTAAATATTGCCTTATTGAGCAAGTTTTGTATTAGAAAGACCCTCTGGGAGTGCTTCTAAGATGTTTAGACCCACCAAAGGCCCAAAAGATCATGTTGGATTTACATGGAGGCTTATGTGGGGGACATCACTTCTGGAAAACCACTGCCTACAAAATTCTCAGAGTTGGGTACTACTAGACTACTCTATTCACTGATGTCTATGCGAAAATCAAGGCCTCTATCAGATGACCGAAATTCTCTAGGAAGCAACAACTCAAGTCTTTTCCATTGAAGCCTGTACTAGATTCAAGACCCTTTCAGCAGTGGGGCCTAGAATTTATTGGGGGAATTAATCCTTCTTCAAGTGATCATCACAGGTGGATTTTAACTACAATAGATTATTTTACCAAGTGGATAGAAGTTATCCCCACTAGGAGAAATTATCACAAAGTGATCATTGGTTTTCTCAAAGATATTATAGCAAGGTTTGGTTATCTGAACAAAAAATTCACTGATAATGACGCATCCTTCAAGGTCGAACCATTGATCAAGTTTTGTGAGCATTTAGAAATTACATTGATTCACTCTACCCCCTACTATCCCCAAGACAATAGACTGGAAAAATCCTCTAACAAAATCCTAATAAAGATCATCAAAAGACTGTTAGAGGACAACAAGAGAGCATGGGAATCAATGCTCAAATTTTCTCTATGTGCTGATAGAGTGACAACAAAGAGGTCCCTAGGCATCTCTTCTTTCCAACTTGTATACGGGACTGAAGTAGTTTTTCCTTCCCAGCTCGCCCTGTCTATGGCGAGATTCTTCCAAGATGGCCACAAAGAGCCTGATGACATGATCAGGAGGATACATCAACTGGTAGAAGTTCAGTAGGCAAGAGAGCAGCTTCTGGATAAAACGCAACACCGTCAACAGAAAATCAAACAAGCCTTTGATAGGAAGATAAATAAGGAGGATTTCCAGCCGGGAGATCTGGTCCTCAAACGGGATGCACCCAGATAGGACAAGGGAAATCATGGTAAATTCAAATCCCTTTGGATAGGTCCCTTCAATATTTTCGAAGCGTTCCAAACAACACTTACATATTATAGAATTTGAAGGGAGATGAAGATTTTGGTGGCCCTGTAAATGAGAACTTCCTAATTTTTTTTTTGTTTAAAGTCACAGTCGGCGTCCCACCATTGTAAATACCATTTCTGTTTTTTTTTTTTGATAGGAGACTCCACAACCCAACACTAATTCACTGAAGTTGTGGAAAGAGTTCTTAGAGCCTCACAGGGAGGACTCTATCCCCCATGGAGCCTAATGTTAGCACATAAACTTGTCAGGGTCTCGTGAGTCTGTGTTTTCTACCTAGGTCTGTAATTGTTTCTCTCCTTTTTACAGACTTGATCATAATTTCTCCTTTCGGCTCATGGTTTTCAACTGTTCGTCTTCACTTGTTTGATATACTTGTTTTTCCTTAGAAACTTTCTTGAGAAATATCGACCCTTAGCCTTCATGTTTTCCCTAAGGCGGTTCATCCCTCTTTTTTCCTCTGCCACTGATTCTTTTGTTTTCCTGAGCTCTCAACTAGCCATCTGAGTAATGGTTCACAGACCGCGGTTATGACCACCAAGAGCAACACTTGAAGTGGTTTGATGTGGACTCAAATCAAGCAAGCGAGCAAGATCAAATCGACGACGACCAGGTGATCGGGATCCTGCAGTTGCATGAAATATAGTGCCAGAGGTCCAAAATCACGAGGTCCATCCTAGCCGTTGGTGCTGTGAAGGACACATGGTGTGCGATTAGTGTTTCGTGGTTCCATGAGATGGAGTGGTCAAAGAGAAAGTCATCAGAACTCACGAAATGCAAAATCGCGATAATATTGTAGTCATTGATCAAAGAAGAGAGTTAGGCTGTTGGATCAACTTTTCACGATTTTGCGAGTCGGGAAAGTAAGAGGGAATATTTTTGAAGATTCGCAAAGCATGATGTCCCAAAGTACCGATGTCATCTGAATCGTCCGATTAAAGGGGACAAGTGTCACCTGATCCGAGCATCGTGATTTCATGACTCGAAATTTTGAGCATAGAATGCAGTATGAGTTCATGAAACACAAAATCACGACATGCCTGAGATAAGCATGAGGTCATGGCCTGAGGTCACGTGGGGCAAGGGAAAGATCTGTGCCAAGAAACAAAGCGCCTGAGTCGGTCACCGAGAAATGTCTGCATGGCCTCCAGGTGCCAGAATTGACTCAAAGGAGTCATGAGCTTTCCTGGAACATTCATGGGTGTCAGGCCTCGCCCTGATCCCTATGAAAGCAGTTAATGAAAATGGGGAAGGTGGTTGAAACCTCGTTTCACCACATAAATGGAAAACATGAAAATCTGGTCGTGGATATGAGACTGTTAGCCGAAATTTCCCTTGTCATGAATTTTCCTATGAAGCCCATACCGATCTGATCTTGTGTCTGACAGAAGAATACAAGTACAACCTGACAGAAGAAGATGCAGACACCAAGCCTTGAATGCATGACCAAAGTGTGTTTCCATAGGGATAAATTTTATTTGAGTATATATACTCAGTTTTCATATTTTGTAATGGTCGATGGTAGAGCAAAGCTCCCAATTTGTAAAGTTTTAATGAACACTCTGGTTCTCTGGTTATGCTTTGTAATCTGAGATTTATTGTTTAATGAAAGTCAACTTTATTTCTCCCTCTTGTTTCTCTCCGATACTGAAAGAGTTCATGATTGACTAATTCACTTGAATTATTGTGACTGTATTCTGATGAAAGTTTGATTATAGTGTTGTTATAATTTCTTTCAGTTCCTTTGGAATTTGAATTCA
>SNQJ01S0061906.1:37298-54371 GCA_010110895.2 Picea sitchensis | reverse complement strand
TTTTGTTAATAGGAACACACATGCGTTCCTGTTGCTAATAATGCAAGAGCACTTTAGGAACACACGTGCATTCCTAAAGTGTGTGCATGTTATTTGAATTTTAATTTTTTTTCGAGCAGGAGTGACAACTATAGCATATGTGTTTGTTGAGTTGGTTTCCTTGAATTTAGGTTATGGATGACAAACCTAGTGGTCCGGTCTACAAATACATAAAAACCTCCATTTTTATGAATTCCTCTCCATATCTATGTTTTTGACGTTAGTTTTCTATAGGATACAAAATTCAGTTATTGACGAAACTACAAACATAGATAGAGTTGGTTGTGTAGATTCCAAATATACATTTTTATTTTTAAATTAATAATTTTTACTATTTTTAATCTATTTTTGTCTTGACATATATCAAAATCTTAGAATACATACCTCTCTTATTTCTACTATAATTTTTTGTTGGCTTAACCATTTCTCAAATGAGTTATATGTGGCACTAGAGGAGACTGATATCTACGATCTAAAAATAAATAAATTGTTTTGATCATGTTAAGACCCTCTTCGCCTGCATGAACAAAAGACGTTGTAATTTTATGGATATGTTGACTTTGATAATTAAAAAAAATTAAATTTAATATTATAAATTTCCAAAAAATACACGGCACAAGAAAACCATGTTCTCTACAAGTATACAAGTTTTTGGAATGAAATTCCATCATTAAGGTACTCAAAACCTGCACGAACAAAAACATATACCTTATATTTTGTTGGAAAAATAAGATACCACTGTTAGAAAAAATCAAATTTCACATAGTTATTCACAATTTCTTTGAATAAAAATAGTATATTCGGAAATATAATTCAATTTCCTACGTTTCATATTTTTACACAATATTCAAATTCATTGTATAAGTACATTGAATAATCCCTCCAAGTTAACATATTGGTTTTTTTTCCAGGTTTGCATTGTCACTAACACATCATGAGAGACCATCATTAGCTTGCACTCACCTATAAAGAAAATAAATATTTTGTTGTTTTAGGAATTAAAAATATCAATGTCAACATGTAAAAGTTACCTTATGTGTGATGAGACATGTAAAAGAAGTAAATTTGTCCCTCGTTAGAATTGGTAATTTGTTGGAGAAATTAAAAATTGGGTGTCAAAGAGGTTTATGAAAGACCTAATGAAGGATTAAAAATGCCACTAAAGATTGAATCATAATCAATATTAAAAATTCTCAACACTTTATTCAATATCAAAACCCTTGAGTCCTTAAGGTAGGGAAACACCATACAATGACCCTTTATGGAAGGACCAACTACTACTCACTCACCTCTTTGAGCGGCAACCTCTCAATGAGCTAAGCTCCAATACAATATTCACTACTAAAATATAGGTTATAGCATCAATATAGTCCTTAAACCATTGGTTGAGTTTTGTTTTAGGAACACATCATGTTTTTGTATTGGTACTTTTACAACTTAGTTGCATTTATTTTGCATCATATTTTGCTACATATTTATAATTGTCGGCACCTTATCTTATAGTTTTGAAACCTTTGCACACACTTAGTATCTGCACACCTAGTTTTTCTTTACGTGATAAGATTAGCCTATGCACCCTATTTGTTTTTTATCTATGCACTAGAAATCATGAAAGTTATTTGAATTAATGTGTCCACTTATCCATGATTTAAAAGTTTTTGTTGTAGGAAGTTATAATCATCTTGTAACCACTTGTAACTGATTTAAAGTGTATATAAAGGAATGTAAATGACAAGATGAGGGTTAAATAGTTGGTTATATGGATATTTTATTGAAATATTAGTCTTTAATATTATATAGAGGAAACATAGAAGAGGCTCTAAAACCCTTGACTATTGTATGGGATTATAAGGAGTTTTATACATACCTTTGTTATAGACTGAATATAAAGCACTGCATGATGGTTCCCCTCTAAATTTTCTATCTTAAATGTGTATTGATTTGGATATCTAATGAATGTATAGTGAATGTATTACATTACATATTCTATTTTCTTATTATTTGAATATGTTGTTGAAATATTCATTAGTGTGTCAAGTGAGACCTTATCCGTTTAGGATATCAAATATGCCAATGCTAATGGAATTTTTTGTTGACTTGAGTTTATAACCTACTGTCTAAAGTTATTTCCAACCATTGGTTCCGTTGCTAGGATAGGATGAATATATTACAAAAGAAAGCATGGATATGTCATGGAGACCATCATGGTGGGATATACAAGACTAGATGATTGAAAGAAAAATCATGTTCACATAGAAAGAAAACTAGAACCGACTATGCATAGACCCTGAAGTGTGGAAGGACATGTATCTTTACTCTAACAAGAACAAGACATTTCTTGTTTAATTTCCTATTTTTCTGCATGAATGGATAAAGAGTCATGCAAAAATTAATTCCCTAAGGTGATCTTAAGAACCAATGGTTTGGGATTAAGTAATGATTAACATATTTGAAACCCTAGATAATAAGTAGACTTGAGCAATTGACTTTTAGTTTGATAGAGTTGAAGAAGGATACATTATGGAATTCATTATTGAATATCATACTTCCTTTAGTGCTTTTGAATGAGGATTTGAGGATGGACCGAGAAATAGGTTGTTGGAAGAAATACCATCATGGATTAAGATGATATTTATTGAAAAGGGATTGATGTATATAAAATTGTACACCATGGAAGCATAAGTCCCTTGTGTCAGAGGGTAGGGGAAGAAATAAGATAAATGAGATAAGAGGATTGATCCAGGAGGATCTCAGTGGCCATCCACCTATTCCAATTAACTCAAAACGGTTTTTTGGAAACTTACTATTTTGAGCATTTTTCAAGTCCCAAACTTCCTGGGCCATTTTGAGGGCCTAAATGATGTTTTTTCATGCTCGGGCACCTCAAAGATAGCCTAAGACTCTCATTGATCCCCCTAAATGAAACTACTCATTAATACCTTTCCAACGAGTTATTGTGCACCCTAAACATAGATCTTATGCAAAATTTATCACTCGTGAAGTTTATGTACTAACTTACCCCAACAGGGCCCACATGACTTTTGGCGCTTCATCTCCTAGGGTTATGCGTTTGGATGTCTAGGGTTTTTTCATTCATGTTTATTGTAAAAAATCCTTCAAAGCCTCATTTTACTCATCTTTTTGTGAATGAGCATAGCCACCACATCTCTTCTCAAAGATAAGCTGCCACCATTCTAGAAAGCTTGTTTTCAGTTTTCAACATATTTCTTATTTAATAGAAGTCAAGTTTTACTTTATCTCTGTTATTGTTCACTGTGTCTCTGTGTTAATATTAGAATTCTGTGTTTTCATTTCATTCCACTCATAAATCTGGATTAGTGGTATCAGAGCGGTATGCTCCTTGTCGTTTTTTAGTGCATGTCTCCTACGCAGTCAGGGTATAGAGAGTTGGATCTTGAGCTTATTTCTCTTGAGGACAACTGCTATCGCACACTCAAGAAACCATCCATGGAGGTTGAAAATAAATACGACGGGATAGGAGATCCTTTAAAAATGTTGCTCGAGGAAGCCCTTGAGCAATAGAAGAATGAGATGATGGACAAATTTGCACAAATCCTTCGATGACTGCTGACAAGTGACACATCCACCTCAAGTGGAGGCGCCGCCCCCTTCAAGGTACAAATCAATTTTTATATTCCTATATTTGAAGGTCAAATAGATTCATATGTTGTAGATAAATGGTTAAACCTTCTAGAAAGGTATTTCTCTGTCCAAAACTTTGTCGATAGAGAAAATATTACATTTACGCTCCTCAAGGCCATCCCCCATGTCAACGATTGGTGGGAGAATTTCTATGAGAAAACAAAATAGAGGGATACACATTATTTGTAGTTTTACCCACTTGGGGTTCCTTCAGGGATGTTATTAAGGAACTATACTACCCCATTGGAATTTATGACGACTTGTATACAAGATGGACCACACTGTGGGAGGAAAGAGACCAAATAGTGCCAGAGTTCACCAATGTCTTCCATACATTGTGAACTATGATGGGTATCAAATATTTTGAGTGACATATGGTACTAAATTACTGTGACAGTATGCATAGATACATCTAGACATAAATGTAGTTTTTGGACAACTCATCCTTGGTCATGGCCTATTGATATGTCGTCAAAATCGAGCAGAAGCTTGAACAAAAGATGCAGTAGTTTGGGTCTGGGAACCCCTCACAGCAAAAGCAGGGCAAGGGAAGCCCCAACCCACAGAACAAAGGACAAAGAAAAGATGGGAAAACTTAGGAAAACCAGTCTAAGCCACAAGAAAATAAGGACAATGGGAAAATGAAGAAAGATACCGGGAAGTGGTGTGACTTCCATAGGATCCCCTGGCATAAACCTTTTGATTTCCACTCAAAGAATTCACTAGTGGCTAAGGTGAAAGCCTCTGAATCAGATGCAAGATCAGAATCTGAGTCAAAATTAGAAAAGGGGAGATGGATCATTGATTCAGAACCCAGTGCCACCGTTGCTACTATTGGGCTCTAAATATGTCCTAAAACAACCTTAGTTTAACATTAATTTATCAACCCGAGGATTCTTCTTTTATTTCAATAATATCAACAAAGTCTATGTAGATATCTGTAGAGGCTAAAAATCATGTAGTCAGAGAAAATCTGAGTTTATCAACAATCAAGTTCCTCACACATTCATTAAAATTATGAAGCTAAAATCTATATTCAACAGAATTGAAACACGATCTATAACATGCTATGAATTAAAGACATTTAACTAAATTGCTGAATAGATCTAACTAAGAAACAATAATTGAATTTATGAAAGTGCTTAATAAACTGATCTATCAATGACTATTTAATCTGCTGGAAAGAACAACTAAGTACTGTAAATCAAGAAGGAACAACAAATGTACTTTTAAATGAAAGGAATAACAAATGCTAATTTAAGCGAAAGGAACAACAAATGCTAATTTAAGTGAAAGGAACAACAAATGCTAACTTAATAAAAGGAACAATGTATGCGAAAATGAGAGGAAATGTCAATCAACAAACTTCATCAATGAGAAATGGAACAACAATCGTTAATATTGAAATGAAGCATCTATCTTCTGTAATTAAACAACACAACTAATCTATAAAAACATCAACACACTCATGCATTCATCTTTAACTATTGCAAAAGAGATTTAAATAATATAACGGAAATAAAATCGATACAAATACAAATTGAGACAGTAACTCGTTCATATTGGGTCCTCGGTCTTCAGAAGCACTGCTGCTAGAAACTCAGTATGCAAAAATGGTGAAAATGCCCAAATCTTCTATTAATTCTATAACTGGTAGAACATTTACAAAAGACTGCTTGTACAGAGCAATTCTGAGTTATGAATGCTTGGATAAATTTATTGGATGTCTTTCTATGATTCATTACCCTCTATATATTACAATTGTATGGATAATTTAAGCCATCCTGAGGATCGAGAGATCCTCAGGATTTCTTTTACTATTTATAAAGTTTACAACATAGAGAATCAATCTTCCTCAAAACTGCTTTGCGCGTAATCTCTTTATCTTCCAGTAGTCTACGTATCTTCAAAATCTTTGAGTTTAACAATATTCACCTATTCCTGCAATAAAATCAAACAATTCCAACCGAATTTTAGAATTTATCTAATATCACTCCATAATATTTCTAGAAGACTTTTTAATCATTTTCTATCCTAATTATCTCTAATTAATGGAGAAGTCAATCAAGATTATATCATAAACCATGAGAATAAGGAGGATATTTGTACCTTTTCCTCAAATCAACATACCCCCCAACTTACCTTCTTGCATGTCCTCATGCAAGATGAGATCTTACATGTAAAAAAGTGATGTTGTAAGGAGGAGAGGTTGGTTCACTAGGTTTCATGAACCCATTCTTACTTCTGTGTTCTTCAAAAGCAGCTTCTTCCCTCTTCCTATTAATTTGATAATCTCTTTGGTAACCCTCTAGAGGAAACCAAATAATAGGAGGACAATATCTGCACCGAATCAAGGCAGGTCCTTCATCCTGGATCATTTTGGTATACCTTTCCACCCTAAAGGTGGTTGCATGAAAGTTTTTGAAGCCAAAGGCTTCCCTACTCTTGACTTTATTTTGGGAGGAATCCCATCTTAGTTTAGAAGCAGCAGGAGCTTCTTCTTTGAGCCCCCTAAAATATGGTAGACCTGAACGTATAACTTGTCGGTGGATAAGAGCTAAAGAGTCTACAACCCCTTCCCTCTTCATGAATTTTCTGTGTTGCATGATGATTGTGAAGGATTTAGGAGGTTCCCCTTGGATCCAGAGGTCTAGCCCAGTCTCCCTTTTCATGAAGGTCTTGTGTGATTTAGCCCACATGGTTTGGTTTTTAGTAAAAGACAAGAATGCTTGGAATTGTATGTCCCCAATAAAAGGACCAGGGTTATTTTTTTTGTTTGCTTCCTAGATAAAGTTGTGGAGGTATAGCTCACACAGAAATTATTGCACTTTTTCTTCTTGTTCTCTAAAGCATGAAACAAACTCATAAACAATGGTGAACTTAATTGGTTTACCTTCTCTAATAGCTTTTACCCTCAACAAAAGATAACCCTCCAATAAAAACAAGGTGTAATTAGTAGCAGGAGCCCTGCAATCTACTACATCAGTATAGACAGAGAAAATTTCTTTGATTTTCTCCAAAGATTTTTCTAACTAGCCCGATACTTTCTTCAGCTTCCCTTGAGATTTTATTAACTCAAGAAAAGTCTCATTTTCTGTTCCTGACATGGATTTAATTTGTTTGACAACTTCTTGATGCTCTTCCATGGTTATCATCTCACTCCTACACTGAGTCAGGGTCTATTGGGTTTGCACCAGCTCTGCCTCCAACCTATCAATAATGACACTCTGTTCAGGAGACTAAAATGCTTCCTTAGTCTGTACAACTATCTCTTTTGTGGCTAGGGAATTTTTCTTGGTCTCTGCATCAATTGTCTCTACAGGAGCAGGAAAATTTGTAGGAAGCACTTCCTCAGGTTGGGAAACTATTTCTTTTGCTACTGGAATATCTATTTGACTTTCCATTTCCTGTGTTTCCAAAGGAATCACTTCTTCATTTTGAACAACTACTCCCTCTGCTGCTGGAATCTCTTTTTGAGTTTCCATCTCTAATGTTTCTTTTGGGGCATGCAACTCTATCTGTAATAGAACTTGTATGGAATGTCCTCCTAAGAAGCGGGTTCCTTCCCTGTGTTCTAAGCCTTTTGGATTTCTTTCTTTCATAGGCCTTATCAACTGGCTCCAATTGTTTCCTTAATTCTTTAATTATTTCCTTGAGTCTACCAGCTTTCTGCTTTAGTACTTTAATTTTTTTAACCCTTCTCCTCAACAGATTGTTTTCCTGTTTCAATTTTCTGATTTTGTTGTGGCCTTTTCCTGTTGTTTTATGTTTATGGGGGATGTCAGGGTTTTGATCACCTTGATCAACCAATTATTATTCCTCTGTTTCTTCTGTGTGCTCTGTCTGTTCTACAGGTTTGTTTACCTCAGTGTGAGGTTTTGGTTGTTCTGTATCTTCGGAGAATGACATCTCTATGTCAGGGAGGTCGAAGGAAGGGTTTGAAGAGGAAGTTGGTGCTTGGTGTTCTTCAAACCTATTTGCATCTTTGGTGACTGATGTCCCTAAGTTCCCCAATACTTGAGCCATTTCTACCTCATAAGTTTTGAAGAACTGTTCTATAAGTATTTCAAGTGATGGTTGTGTATTTCCCTGAGTGTTTTCCTATAAGGTCTGTTCTGTCTGTTTAATTTCCTGAGTATTTTCTTGTGAGGGATGTTTTGTATTTGTATATTCCTGGGTTTCTTTAGATTGTGATATCCTTTTACTTATTATTCTCTTCTCAGTTGGGGTTTTAGGAACAACACATGTTCTTTTTCTTTTCTTCTTTGATTCTTTTTCCTATGTGGTCTAAATTTCTGCCACCTGGATGGGGTTTGCCTCAATTTCAAGCTGGGGTAATGGAACTTCCATTTGGGAACTATCTCCTCCTTCCCGATCTGTCTCAATTTCAGGCTGGGGTAATGGAATTTTCATTTGGGCGCTATCTCCCCCTTCCTGTGCTGCCTCAATTTCCTGTGGGGGGTTTTCATGGTGTAATTCGGGTTGTTCAATTTCTAGAGGCCTATCGATATCAATTAGATCACCCCAATTTATTTGATTTTGGCTCAGGGCCCTGTTTACTATCAACTTTACTATTCCATGGTGACTGATTATAGTGACAGGATCTTTAGCCTTCTGATTTCTTGCAGCAACTTCATGTAACATGACATTTAGAAAAAATAGTAAATTGATTACTAACCTCTGTTTGAGTGCTGCTAACAATTTGAGGTGGCACAATCGAACCACATCGTACCTCCCATAATAGGTGATATACCTTTATATATTACTCCTTCCAGCTCCCTCCATGGCTTGCTGAGAGCACTAGGTTGAGTCCCTTTCCATTTTTTTCAATTTATTCTCGAGTATCTAAGAAAGATTCCACAACCTCCTTGAGCATTGTATACTTCCCATTCCACTGTAGGAATGTGTTGGGGAGGACTGTAACCTATGCTATAATTTCCTCAGGGACCAAAATTCGTATGTCTCGAACCATGGAGACTCCTCCTTGCAAGTTATGGAAAAATGTGAGTGTGATATTCGTGTCATATCCTTGCAACCTGTTGAAGTACTTTGTCCACCCCAAACGGTGTAAAATTTCTCTTGCCTACTCAGTTACTTGAAATAATGTGGGCTCTCAGCATACACTTCAGCCACCCATGTTTTCTATGAGCATATGAGGACGACTATCGTTCCTTGCTGCATCTTAGTTCGATCAGTCTTTGGAAGCAATATTACCAGAAATAGAAAATATCATAGAACAAAAAGCATATAAAAATGTGAGTTTTCCCACTTATTACAATCATTATGATCTATCGGTAAATGTGCATAATATTTTCCCCATCATAAATGGAAAGTTCAAGCTCGACCGCCAAAATGTAGGAGTGTAAGAATGG
This sequence comes from Picea sitchensis, assembly GCA_010110895.2. Taxonomy (NCBI): domain Eukaryota; kingdom Viridiplantae; phylum Streptophyta; class Pinopsida; order Pinales; family Pinaceae; genus Picea; species Picea sitchensis. Next base: position 45,297 of record SNQJ01S0061906.1, on the reverse strand, counting down.
CAGGTAGTTCAGGTGAGGTGTGATTACTATGCCGCCGATGGGAAAAACAATCATTAATAACCTTCAAAAAGAAATTTAACGGTAATTATGAACAATCATCACTGTGTGTAGGAAATTGGAATTGACATACTGGTGGGATATACAAGACTAGATGATTGAAAGAAAAATCATGTTCACATAGAAAGAAAACTAGAACCTATTATGCATAGACCCTGAAGTGTGGAAGGACATGTAGCTTTACTCTAACAAGAACAAGATATTTCTTGTTTAATTTCATATTTTTCTGCATGAATGGATAAATATTCATGAATAAATCAATTCCCTAAGGTGATCTTAAGAACCAATGGTTTGGGATTAAGCAATGATTAACATATTCGAAACCCTAGATAATAAGTATACTTGAGCAATTGACTTTTAGTTTGATAGAGTTGAAGAAGGATACATTATGGAATTCATTATTGAATATCATACTTCCTTTAGTGCTTTTGAATGAGGATTTGAGGATGGACTGAGAAATAGGTTGTTGGAAGAAATACCATCATGGATTAAGATGATATTTATTGAAAAGGGATTGATGTATATAAAATTGTACACCATGGAAGCATAAGTCCCTTGTGTCAGGGGGTAGGGGAAGAAATAAGATAAATGAGATAAGAGGATTGATCTAGGAGGATCTCGGTGGCCATCCACCTATTCCAATTGACTCAAAACGGTTTTTTGGAAACTTACTATTTTGAGCATTTTTCAAGTCCCAAACTTCCTGGGCCATTTTGAGGGCCTAAATGATGTTTTTTCATGCTCGGGCACCTCAAAGATAGCCTAAGACTCTCATTGATCCCCCTAAATGAAACTACTCATTAATACCTTTCCAACAAGCTATCCTTCTCCCTAAACATAGATCTTATGCAAAAGTTATGAATCGTGAAGTTGATGTACTAACTTACCTCAACAGGGCCCACATGACTTTTGGTGCTTCATCTCCTAGGGTTAGGTTTTTGGATGTCTAGGGTTTTTTCATTCATGTTTATTGTAAAAAGGCCTTCAAAGCCTCATTTTACTCATCTTATTGTGAATGAGCATAGCCACCACATCTCTTCTCAAAGATAAGCTGCCACCCTTCTAGAAAGCTTGTTTTCAATTTTCTTTTTACAGTTTTCAACATATTTCTTATTTAATAGAAGTCAAGTTTTACTGTATCTCTATTATTGTTCACTGTGACTCTATGTTAATATTAGAATTATATGTTTTCATTTCGTTCCACTCATAAATCCGGATCAGTGGTATAAGAGAGGTATGCTCCTTGTCGTTTTTTATTGCATGTCCCCTACGCGGTCAGGGTATAGAGAGTTGGATCTCGAGCTTATTTCTCTTGAGGACAACTGTTATCGCACACCAAAGAAACCATCCATGGAGGGTGAAAATAAATACGACGGGATAGGATATCCTTTCAAAATGTTGCTCGAGAAAGCCCTTGAGTGATAGACGAATGAGATGATGGACAACTTTGCACAAATCCTTCGACGACTGCTGACAAGTGATACATCCACCTCAAGTGGAGGCGATGCCCTCTTCAAGGTACAAATCAATTTTTATATTCCTATATTTGAAGGTCAGGTAGATGCATATGTCATAGATAAATGGTTAAACCTTCTAGAATGGTATTTTTCTGTCCATAACTTTTTCGATAGAGAAAATATTACATTTATGCTCCTTAAGGTCATCCCCCATGTCAAAGATTGGTGGGAGAATTTCTATGAGAAAAAAAAATAGAGGGATACACATTATTTGTAGTTTCACCCACTTGGGGTTCCTTTAGGGATGCTATTAAGGAACTATACTACCCTGTTGGAAGTTATGACGACTTATATACAAGATGGACCACACTGCGGTAGGAAAGAGACCAAATAGTGCCAGAGTTCACCAATGTCTTCCATACATTGTGAACTAAGCTGGGTATCAAATATTTTGAGTGACATATGGTACTAAATTACTGCGACAATCTTCATAGATACATCTAGAGATAAATGGAGTTTTTGAACACCTCATCCTTGGTCACGGCCTATCGATATGTCGTCAAAATCAAGCAGAAGCTTAAACAAAATATGTGGTACTTTGGGTCTGGGAACCCCTCACAGAAGAAGCACGGTAAGGGAATCCCCAACCCACAAAACAAAGGACAGAGAAATGATGGGAAAACTTAGGAAAACTAGTCTAAGACACAAGAAAATAAGGACAATTGGAAAACGAAGAAAGATACCAGGAAGTGGTGCGACTTCCATAGGATCCCCTGTCATAAAACTATTGATTTTTTCTCAAAACAATCACTGGTGGCTGAGGTGAAAGCCTTGGAATCAGATGCAGGCTCAGACTCTGAGTCAAAATCAAAAAAGGGGAGTTGGATCATTGACTTAGAACCCAGTGCCTCCGTTGCTACTGTTGGGTTCTAAATATGTCCTAAAACAACCTTAGTTTAACATTAATTTATCAACCCGAGGATTTGTCTTTGATTTCAAGAATATAAACAAAGTCTATGCAGATATCTGTAGAGGCTAAAAATTGTGTAGTCAAAGAAAATCTAGGTTTATCAAAAATCAAGTTCCTCACACATTCATTAAAATTATGAAGCTAAAATCTATACTCAACAGAATTGAAATATGACCTATAACATGCTGTGAATTAAAGGTATTTAACTAAATCGCTGAATAGATCTAACTAAGAAACAATAATTGAATTTATGAAAGTGCTTAATAAACTGATCTATCAATGGCTATTTAATCTACTGGAAAGAACAAATAAGTAATGTAAATCAAGAAGGAACAACAAATGTAATTTTAAACGAAAGGAACAACAAATGTTAATTTAAGCGAAAGGAACAACAAATGCTAACTTAATAAAAGGAACAACAAATGCTAATTTAAGTGAAAGGAAAAAAAATGTTAACTTAATAAAAGGAACAATGTATGCGAAAATGAGAGGAACTGTCAATCAACAAACTTCATCAATGAGAAATGGAACAACAAACAGTAATATTCAAATGAAGCATCTATCTTCTGTAATTAAACAACACAACTAATCTATAAAAACATCAACACACTCATGCATTCATCTTTAACTATTGCAAAAGAGATTTATATCATATAACGGAAATAAAATCGATACAAATACAAATTGAGAAATTAACTCCTTTAGATTGGGCCCTCGGTCTTCAGAAGCACTGCTGCTAGAAACTCAGTATGCAAAAATGGTGAAAATGCCCAAATCTTCTATTAATTCAATAACTCGTAGAACATTTACAAAAGACTGCTTGTATAGAGCAATTCTAAGTTCTGAATGCTTGGATAAATTTCTTACATGTCTTTCTATGATTCATTACCCTCTATATATTACAATGATATGGGTAATTTAAGCCATCTCGAGGATCGAGAGATCCTCAGGAATTATTTTACTATTTATAAAGTTTACAACATAGAGAATCAATCTTCCTCAAAACTGCTTTGCCCCTATTCTCTTTATCTTCTAGTAGTCTACGTATCTTCAAAATCTTTGAGTTTAACAATATTCGCTTATTCCTACAATAAAATCAAAAAATTCCAACCAAATTTTAGAATTTATCTAATATCACTCCATAATATTTCTAGAAGACTTTTTAATCATTTTCTATCCTAATTATCTCTAATTAATGGAGAAGTCAATCAAGATTATATCATAAACCATGAGAATAAGGAGGATATTTGTACCTTTTCCTCAAATCAACATACCCCCCAACTTACCTTCTTGCATGTCCTCATGCAAGCAAGATCTTACATATAAAACAGTGATGTCGTAAGTAGGAGTGGTTGGTTCACCAGGTTTCCTAGACCCATTCTTACTTCTGAGTTCTTCAAAAGAAACTTCTTCCCTCTTCCTATTAATTTGATAATCTCTCTAGTAACCCTCTAGAGGAAACCAAATAATAGGAGGACTATATCTGCACCCAATCCAAGCAGGTCCTTCATCCTAGATCATTTTGGTATACCTTTCCACCCTGAAGGTGGTTGCATGAAAGTTTTTGAAGCCAAAGGGTTCTCTACTCTTGACTTTATTTGGGGAGGCATCCCATCTTAGTTTAGAAGCAGCAAGAGCTTCTTCTTTGAGCCCCCTAAAATATGGTAGACCTGGACGTATAACCTGTCAGTGGATAAGAGCTAAAGAGTCTACAACCCCTTCCCTCTTCATGAATGTTCTGTGTTGCATGATGATTGTGAAGGATTTAAGAGGTTCCCCTTGGATCAAGAGGACTAGCCCAGTCTCCCTTTTCATGAAGGTATTGTGTTCTTTATCCCACCCGGTTTGGTTTTTAGTAAAAGACAAGAATTCTTGGAACTATATGTTCCCAATAAAAGGACTAGAGTTCTCTTTTTTTTTTCTTCCTAGATAAAGTTGTGGAGGTATAGCTCACACATAAATTATTGTACTTTTTCTTCTTGTTCTCTAAAGCATGAAACAAACTCATAAACAATGGTGAACTGAATTGGTTTACCTGCTCTAATAGATTTTACCTTGAAAAAAAAATAACGCTCCAATAAAAACAAGATGTAATTAGTAGCAGAATCCCTACAATCTACTACATCAGTATAGACAGAGAAAATTTCTTTGATTTGCTCCAAATATTTTTCTAACTGGCCCTGTACTTTCTTCACCTTCCCTTGATATTTTCTTAACTCAAGAAAAGTCTCATTTTCTGTTCCTGACATGGATTTAAGTTGTTTGACAACATCTTGATGCTATGCCATGGTTATCATCTCACTCCTACACTGAGTCAGGGTCTGTTGGGTTTGCACCAGCTCTGCCTCCAACCTGTCAATAATGGCACTCTGTTCATAAGACTGAAATGCTTCCTCAGTCTCCACAACTATCTTTTCTGTGGCTAGGGCATCTGTCTGGGTCTCTTCATCAATTGTCTCTATAGGAGAAGGAAAATTTGTAGGAAGCACTTCCTCAGGTTGGGCAACTATTTCTTTTGCTGCTGGAATCTATGTTTGAGTTTCCATTTCCTGTGTTTCCAAAGGAATCACTTCTTCATTTTGAACAACTGCTCCCTCTACTTCTGGAATCTCTTTTTGAGTTTCCATCTCTGATGTTTCTTCGGGGGCATGCAACTCTATTTGTGTTCCAACAGAACTTGTATGGACTTTCCTCCTAAGAGGCGAGTTCCTTCCCGATGTTCTAGGCCTTTTGGATTTCTTTCTTTCATAGGCCTTATCAGTTGGATCCAATTGCTTCCTTAATTCTTTAATTATTTCCTTGAGTCTACCAACTTTATTCTTTAGTACTTTAATATTTTTAACCCTTCTCCTCAACAAATTGTTTTCCTGTTTCAATTTTCTAATTTTATTGTGGCCTTTGCCTATTGCTTTATGTTTATGGGGGATGTCAGGGTTTTGATCACCTTGATCAACCAATTACTGTTCCTCTGTTTCCTCTGTGTGCTCTGTCTGTTCTACAGGGTTGTTTACCTCAGTGTGAGGTTTTGGCTGTTATGTATCTTCGGAGAATGACATCTCTATATCAGGGAGGTCCAAGGAAGGGTTTGAAGTGGAAGTTGGTGCTTGGTGTTCTTCAGACCCGCTTGTATCTTTGGTGCCTGATGTCCCTAAGTTCCCCAATACTTGAGCCATTTCTACCTCATAACTTTTGAAGAACTGTTCTGTAAGGATTTCAAGTGATGGCTGTGTATTTCCCTGAGTGTTTTCCCGTAAGGTCTGTTTTGTCTGTTCAATTTCCTGAGTATTTTCTTGTGAGGGATGTTCTATATTTATAGCTTCCTGGGTTTCTTTAGATTGTGCTATCCTTTTACTTATTCTTCTCTTCTCAGTGGTGGATTTAGGAACAAAACTTGTTCTTTTTCTTTTCTTCTTTGATGCTTCTGCCTGTGTGGTCTGAACTTTTTCCAGTTGGATGTGGTCTACCTCAATTTTAGGCTAGGGTAATGGGAATTTCGTTTGGGCACAGTCTCCTCTGTCCCTGGCTGTCTCAATTTTAGGCTGGGGTAATGGAATTTCCATTTGGGCTCTATCTCCCCCTTCCTGTGCTGCCTCAATTTCCTGTGGGGGATTTTCATGGTGTAATTCCAGTTGTTCCATTTGTAGAGGCCTATCAACCTCGATTAGATCACCCCAATTTATTTGATTTTGGATCAGGGCCCTGTTTACTATCATTTTTACTAGTCCATGGTTACTAATTATAGTGACAGGATCTTTAGCCTTTTGAGTTCTTGCAGTAATTTCATGTAACATGACATTTAAAAAAAATGGTAAATTGATTACTAACCTCTATTTGAGTGCTGCTAAAAATTTGAGGTGGCGTGAATGAACCACATCATACCTCCCATCACAGGTGATATACCTTTATATTACTCCTTCCAACTCCCTCCATGGCTCACTGAGAGAACTGGGGTTGAGTCCCTTTCCATTTTTGTCAAGTTCTTCTCCAATATCTAAGAAAGATTCCACAGCCTCCTTGATATTTGTATACTTCTCCGTCCACTGTATGCATGTTTTGGGGAGGCCTGTAACCTCTGCTATAATTTCCTCAGGGACCTAAATTCGTATGTCTCATCTCATGGAGACTCCTCCCTGCAAGTTATGGAAAAATGTGAGAATGATATTCGTGTCATATCCTTGCAACCTATTGAAGTACTCTGTCCACCCCAGATGGTGTAAAATTTCTCTTGCCTACTCGCTTACCTGCAGTAATGTGGTCTCTCGGCGTACACTTCAGCCACCCATGTTTTCTGTGAGAAGACGAGGAAGACTATCGTTCCTTGCTATAGCTTAGTTTGATTAGTCTTTGGAAGTAATATTAGCAGAAATAGAAAATATCATAGAACAAAAAGTGTATAAAATGTGAGTTTTCCCACTTATTACAATCATTATGATCTATCGGTAAATGTGCAGAATATCTGCCCCCTCATAAATGGAAATTTCGACCTCGACCACCAAAATGTATGAGTGTAATAATGGCAGGTAGTTCAGGTGAGGTGTGATTACTATGCCGTCGCCACTTCCGCTGGGAAAAACAATCATTAATAACTTTCAAAAAGAACTTTAATGGTAATTATGAACAATCATCACTTTGTATAGGAAATTGGAATTGACATACCTATGTTCAAAATACGTTTAGGGAAAAATCTTCCGAATATTTTTTAAATTTGTTCACGTAATTTAGAAATGTTCCACATATCATAATGTTGTAACTCTCCCTTGTTATTGGATATAACGGGAATGACAACTTCATTTTTAGGAAAGGAAATCTATGAAAACACAAAAAAACTTGGCATATTAAAGATAAACTTCGATACCACAGGCAGAGCCACTACTGCCAGCAGACATCCATATCCTCGATGGGGTTACCTTTTAACCCATAGATGAGCTTGTATCTTTAATAAATAGTTTGAATCATCTTTTCCCAAAAAGACCACTATCCTGGTTTGGTAGCCAGATAATGATAATTCCACTCACTAGATTATAACTTAAGTGAGCAAGTTGGCTCGTGATGAGACCTCTTGTCCTTTGACAAAAAAATGCCAAAGGCCATTACCCTAGTGTGGTAACCATAGTGGGAATGCCACTTATGTTATTATCTGATGATCATGGTAGGTTGGCTCGTGATGATACCCCCTATCCTTTATGGGAGAAGTTTTATTACTTATATTTAATAATAATAATAATAATAATAATAATAATTATTATTATTATTATTTTAAGGTTCCAAGGGAGGCTCATATACTCCTTAAGAGTGAGGGATGGTGTAAGAAGTGTAAGAATGCCAAGTAAAAAAAAAATTCTTTAGACTCCTTATTATAATATGAAGGTGTAACATCCCGCTCTGGCGCATTGAGAACACTTATTATTCGAGGACACTTGCTCGCAAGTGATCTGGACCCTTTTTGATGTTAGACCTATTATGTTTGATTATGATGTGATTGACAGATGACATGATGTGTTGCTATTTGATGTAG
>SNQJ01S0061906.1:21412-36049 GCA_010110895.2 Picea sitchensis | reverse complement strand
TTATGCTGGGAGAATAGAGACTGACTGATTTTCTGGTAGGAGTTGGGAATCCTCAGCAGATTTGAGTGGTAGCTCAGCCTTGGAGGCGAGCTGAGGAGCTAGTTACTCTCTGATTGTGTGTGGCCCCTTTGCGGCTCGGGGGGTTGAGGGGGAAGAAGAGTACCCCTAGCGTTTGGCTGGGAGGTACCGGTGGGTTCTTTGCAGTCGGCAAGCAGGAGCAGGAGCGGTAGGAGTAGGAATCGTTGCGGAAAGCGAATAAGGCCAAGGTATGTTCCTGAACTGAGTAGAGTAGAATGCATAGTGATTACTGCTGAGATTTGATTGTATGGATGCAAAATGTCTTTTCCTCGTCCTTGACTCAGATGATTTTTCGTTTCTATAACAGCATAGTGGAGGGTTTCTGGTAAATGGCTATGGGTTTACGTTATTTCTTTTGCCCTTCCATAGGAGGCAATCCCCCTAGAACAACGAGCGATTTCCTTTTTATATCAGTGGGTTTTCGTTGATTTTGTACCATGGGCAACCTTTTCACAGTAGGGTTCGATCTGTTTATTCAGCGGGCTATTTGTCCCTTTTTGTGTTGTGTAATCTCGTTTATACACAAGGGCGAAATTTACAGCAGGGTTCGATTTTGTTCTTTCAGTAGGCGATTAGTTTTAGTGGGTTGCGCTGTTGTACATTGGGCGAATGGTTTTATCCCTGCCCTTCTGGTGTCGCAGTGGCCAGCGTTGCGCTCTTGGGAAATTACTGTTATAGGGTTGCTTATTTCTTTTGAAATCCAATGTCCATCAGATGCCATATGAGTCGGCTGGTTTACAGCCTGGATGTTAGGTGGTCTCTGGTCTTGTACACGCAAGAATAGTTAATTCTGGGACATTTTTGATGGTTGGTTGAATCCACAGAGAAATTTGATAAGATAGCGTTGTTTAGAACCAGTGGTAGTAGGTTAGGCACATAAATCCCTACTGGGTTCTTCTCCTTCCGTGCATATACTGGGCTTCTCTACTGGTGGCCCAAGTTCACTGTAAGTCCATCGCTCAAGGTTGTGTTGAGCCGCATCGAAGCTGCTGGTGGACGTGTTATTTTTTGGAATGGGTATTGTATATGAGGCTTTCTTATGTCAAGGGCCATAGGTCTGTACACTTTGTTCTTTTTACAGGCTTGTTCGAAAAGAATTATAGTGGTTTCAACTTTCTATTTGATATATAATACATCGTAGGTTAACTGATATCTTGTTTCAGGTCAAGGAATGATATCGTTTTCCTTGTATGATTGCTAGAAGGGTTTTCTACCTGCAAGTTTATAGAATCTTAAATTAGTTCAGAACTGGGTTTATTTTTCCAAGAAAACTTAAAGGTTTAGCTGCGCAACATTGTTAAATGTTGCCCCAAAACATTGGTAATTCAAGAGGTAGTAAGGCAGTTTGGTACTTTGGGGACGATTTGTGTGTTAGGTATCTTCAGCTATCATGTTTATCAATACTGGCAATAATGATAGGACAATAGTTAATACTGCACGCTTACAATAGAGTTTATACGATGTTTAGGGTCGCGCCGTTTCCTAGGGTCATGCTGGTCGATATCTATTGAAGAGCTATTGTCTGTGATAATAGCTTCTTGATCAACATCGAGGACGTATTGGATAACTCACTACAGAATGTGTGCGATAGTCTTCAGAAGGGGTTTGAGTAGCTTCTACTCTATAGTCTTTCAAGGGATTATGTTAGTCTTCTTCAGTTAATTACTTCAATCGTAGGAATAAGTGGTGTACAACTCAGTAGAAAGAAACAAATCCGTCCCGTAAGATAAGCAGAGATTTCATGCGTTGAATCTATTGATACAGAACTTAAACCAATTTTTATTCCGTTCCTACCTGTAATTAATTGCAGCACTAATTCTTTTAAAGGAATAGATCTGGTCAAGATCAAACAACGGCCGCCCTGTCTGGTTATTAATTGTCGCTTCCATCTCATTAAATGTCACGACCTTCAATTACCCTTTTATAGTTTGTAATGCTGGCAGCGACCTTCTTTACTGCCCAGCTCGTTGTTGTATTTTTATTATCAGTTTGGGGAGTGCGACTATTGCACCGACCACGTGGAGGCCCTCGTGGGCTCTCCTCCCCAGGACTCCCTGCGATTCCAGTTTAAGTTCCTCACCCACTTTATAATCTGACAAACAGAAACCACGATCCGGTGTAGGTAAACGTTAGAATTCCCGGTGGACTTAAAGGACCTGACTGCCTTAAAAGAATTCTGCGACTGCCAGTTAGGGCTTCTTTCCCTTTCAAAATCGATTAGAAAAACAATACTATTTTATTCCTGTATTGCAACCAGAATTATAAAGGGGCAACTTTATTTTAATTATTGAAATGTACAGTTTATTATTAGTCAATTTGGTGGAATATAAGAGCTTATTTTTGTCAAATTGATTTATGAAGTATAATAGGCCGGAAATAATCAGGTTGTGAATGCGAGACACAGACTCATCAGGATAAGCCTGAAATGAATAAGGTACTTGCCTATTAATTCTTTGGAATAAATGGTATTGATATTCGGCCAAAACCCTAATTACAGTGATTTCTAGGGTTGGAGATTATGATTGGTTAAGCGTTTTACCTTGTGTTATCGGGCATATGATTTAGACAATTAGTTGCGTTGTTATTTAAATTTTGCTTATTATATAATGGAATATTTGCTTAATTTGCAATGGAATACTTGTGTAAATTGCAATTAAAATATTTGTTTTAACTTGCGAGGTTAATGAAGAAGACAAATCAATTTATTATGATTTTTAATTATTGTCGTTTTGCGTTTTTATCTTTGTCCCTTTTCAATAATGTCCTCCTCAATTATTTGACATTTAATATGGTTGTCTTTACATTCTGCCATTCTTAAATAGGTGATGGTATTGTCCATTTTCAACATGTAGCTACTTGTATACTTGCAGTTACTTATTATGATGACACTTTGTCCTTTTAATATTGATATGTTAGAGGTGGCATGTTAATTATCTTTATATAGGGCTCCTTTTAAAATAATGCTATTTAAGCCCTTTCATTTTAAATGTTGTAATTGTTATAGCTTGTCACATGTAATTATAATAGTTTAATTTACTTAATTGCCGTGGTAACACTTGTTAAATTACAATAATGATAATTGTTTTGATTTGCAATGTTATGATGTTGTTGACTTGAGTTATCAAATGTTTGTTAATTCGCAATGACTTATACTTGTTAATGGCAAGGATGGATAAGGTTAATTTGAACGCTAACGATGAAGCTTAGACTGCAACCCTAGAAACTGCTTCAGAGCAATGGTGATACTTGATAAATTGCGCTAGTATTTCGTTATAATTTTGCCGTGTTAACAAGATGGTTGATTTCTCCATGTCAATAATTGTTTAAATGAAATGCTCGTGATGCCATTTAAATTGCAAGTTTATTATTAGATTAATTGAAGCGTCAATGATAAGATCTAAATTGCAATGCGAATAATTGATAGGTTATTCTAAAGTATGGTATTAACTAGGAAGGAAGGACAAGATAACAGGGAGATTGTAGAAGTTCGAGGGTTTACCAATATAGTATGATATCGTTGCTCGCTTATGGCGATTAACAGAAAATGCAATGCGTTGTGCTTATCGGTTGTCCCTGAACTTGTGCCTAATGATTTATAACTAACATGGGGGTCGAAATTATTGGTTGTACCATAGGATAAAGTCTTGTCGGTTAATGGTAAGTAATGGAACAATTGGTCTTGATTAATGTCTTCGGGTCCCCATAGTGGTTGGTCGGTTGAGTCCTCCTGACTTGCGTCTCCCGTAGAGGTCGTGATTGTCCCTGATTTGTAGTACTTGGTGGTATTGTATTGAGTAGTCTGTTCGTGTCGGGCGGGATCTAGACATCTCTTGTAGCTTAGTAGTTATGTCTGTGTGGAAATCCGGTGGAAGGAATCTAGTGCCGTATCAAGAGTCTCGGGCTGTTTCAAGGCACAGTTCCACTCTTGCGACACACTCTGAGCCGTATCAGTAGTCTCGGGCTATTTAAAGGCACAGTTCCACTACTGCAACTCTACTGTTGGACTCTTTCCTTCTGTGACATTACTGTGCCTAATCCTTGGTGTATGTTTCTGCTTACAGCTGCTAGTTGTCTGCCTCAAGTCCAGGGGCATTTGTTTCTTGATGTCACCATGATATGTCGGGTCGTCTTGATTGTGTTCATCTTACTTGCGTCCTGTTGGTTCGAGTGTTGGCATAGATTCAAGGGGTAGTTTCTTCTACACGCGCGCACACACTTTAACAACAATTTTTTTTTTTTGCACTGGTTGACAGAGTAGTCATCCTGAACTAGGAGGGTTGTTACAGAAGGACAATTATCATTCAAGTATATGTAGATATATAAGGGAAAGAAATGAATTATGGTGGTTAATGAACTATGAACAATTTTTAAGATAATTCGGAGAAATTAATCCAATTTTTTTTTGATAAGGTATGTTAAATAGTCCACAAAAATGACAAATCATTAATTATGATCATTAGAAGTAGTGCTGATGAAAATTAATTAGTGAAGGTCATGCCCAAAGGAGTGTCTGACGTAATAATGTCATGCTTGTTCATGAGAAACAATCATGACTTTTGAGAAAAAGGAACAAAAATAAGAAAAAACGTAGAAGCAACAAAATTTGTTCCTTTCGAATGAACAACGTTATCTGAAAAAGGAAAGACAATCACTATAAAGGGAAAAACATTGTAACAAAGGGAACAACAATCATTATTTCAAATGGACGATACTATTCATGAAGGGAACAACAATCACACGAAGGTAACAACATTCATTCCTTTCATATGAACGAAAACCATATGTAAAGGGAACAACAATCACATGAAGGGAACGGAAATCATTTCATTTTAAATGAACAACAACAATAGTGTTCAAATTTTAACCATCTAGTTAAGTGATTGGAAACCTCCCATAGACATTTTTGTTTAGTGAATCTATGATTGATTAGTCATCAACTAAATTCGTTCAATTTCTATGGGTAAGTTTATTCACTAATCAAAGTATTGGATGGTCTATTATTATCATGCAGACATGTTCATCGTCTATGAAAACAGGGTTTATATTGACTGGGTTTTTTTTTTTTGTAGGGGCAAGGAATAAAAAAGAGTGCTAATTATACTCATTACAGTCATCAATCTCTCAAGTGACTTTTAAAAAGTAAAAAAAACTAAAGGCTTAATCAAATATGTAAAGAAAAATATATACAATATGTACAGTGTTGATAAGATTTATCATTTTATGAAGTTGAGGTTGTTGGGTTACCTTCCCAACTAGCTAAAATTCGAAGAGTAGGGTCCTTACTTACTTCTTGGCAAAAGGATTATTTTGAAAGTGGTTGATGGTAGAGTCGTAATCGATGTCCATTTACCAGAAAAGGAGAACCATATCCATCGATGGTGACCAAGGTCACAGTACTGTTATCATGGACTTCATGGATTTCATACGGTCTGAGCCACCTTATTTGTAATTTTCCAGGAAAATCTTGAAATCTGGAATCATAGAGAAACGCCCAATCACCTTTTTGGAAGGATTTCTTCTTGATATGTTTATCATGCCAGCTATCTCTCTACTGCTGAATAATAGATGTGCACTGTAAGGTGAACAAGCATGCTTCATCTAACTCGTTGAGCTGCTGTAAGCGCTGTTTATGTGCCTCTGTAAGATCCAGTCCAATTTCCTGGGTCATCCTTAGAGTCTTGATCTCAAATTCAATTGGGAATATGGGTTCTTTTCCATAGACTAGATGATAAGGGGAGTATCTAGTAGTGTTACACCATGTTGTGCGATAGGCCCATAAGGCATTTGGAATCTCGACTGCCCAATTCTGACGGCTTGTTGAGACAATTTTTGTCAGAATTGCCTCCAAGACTTTGTTGGTACTTTATACTTGTCTATTTTTCTGTGGATGGTAGGGGGAAGTAACCATGTTCTTGATATGATAATTTTGCAGGGTGGTCATGATTCTATGGGCTATAAACTACGACCCTCCATCAATGATTACTTCCCTAGGTAATCCATAGCTATAAATATTTCAAAAAGAATTTTAATGATTGATTCCTCCATTGTGTTTGTCAAGGCTACTGCCTCTACCCATTTGGTCGTATAGTTTGTTGCAACTAAAATATAAGACTTCTGGTTTGATTTTGGATTGAAGGAGCCAACAAAATCCAATGCCCATCTTTCAAAAGGTTTTGCGACTATTTGTGCTTGCAGGGGAATTTCATTAGCTTGGCCGGGTCGACCCGTCCTTTGATAGTTATTGCAGGCCTAGACATCCTTCTTCACATCCTTAAATACCGAGGACCAATAGTAGCCCATCTATAAAATCTTATGCCCAGTTCTGCATTTTGCAAAATGTCCACCACAGGGCTCATCATGACCCGCCTTCAGAACATCATAAATTTCATCATCCCTTACACATCTTTGAATATGGAGGTTAGCCCCTATGTGGAATAGATATCCACCAATCCAAGTGAATAGTGCACCACACTGGATGATCAGTTTCCTTTCTCGCAATGATAGATGTGCTGGTAGTTTCCCAGCTTCCAGATAATTAGCAACATCAATGTACCATGGTGTTTTAATAGTGACCGTGAACAAGCGTTCGTCCGGAAATTGGTCTTCCACTTTAATAGAATCATCTGTTTTGGGTATGTGGGACAAGAAATCTGCGATGATATTCTCTCTTCCGAGCCTATCCTTGATGGTGATGTTGAATTCCTACAAAAGTAATAACCACCAAGTAACCCGTCCATTAGTGATTGGTTTGTTAGCTAGATATTTAATAGCAGAATGATTAGTATATAGAATAATTTGGTAGCCTATTATATAGTGGCAGAATTTATTAATAGCATGTATAACGACTAAATATTATTTTTCTATTACTGCAATTTAATTCAGCAGGAGTGAGATTTTTGCTAATAAAGTAAATATCATAAGGTTTCTTGTCTTCTTCCTGTCCAAGGACAGCGCCTATGGCGATATCCGATGCATATGTAGAAGTATGAAATGGCAATTTCCAGTTTGGTCCTCTCAGCATTGGTGTTGTTGAGACCATGTTTTTAAGTCCTGCGAATGCAACATCACAATTTTTAGACCACTGAAATTCCGCATTACTAGTTAAAGCATGTAAAGGTGTAGTTGTTCTTGAAATTTTTTCTATGAATTTGTGGTAGTATCCTGCAGTGCCAAGGAAACTACATACCTCAGTTTGTGTACGCGACATAGGCAGATTAAGGATTACCTCTATTTTTGCTAGGTCTAACTTGATTCCCTCTACAGAAACAAAGTGTCCCAGTACCACACCTTCGGTCATCATCATATGAAATTTTTCACGGCTCACACACAACCTAGTAGAAATGCATCGTTCTAGTACCTTCTCTAGATTGCTCAGAGCTTGATCAAAATTAGTACCATAAGGGGTGAAATCATCCATGTAAACTTCAATTCCTTCATTAATCAGATCATAAAATATGCTCAGAATGGCCCTCTGGAATGTGGTTGGAGCATTACATAATCCAAAGGGAAATACTCTATATGCAAACGTACCCGAGGAACATGTAAATGTAGTTTTATCTTGGTCTTTCAGAGCAATCTGGATTTGATTATAGCCACTAAAACCATCTAGGAAGGAGAATAACTACTTCCCTACTAAAGTGTCAAGGACTTGATCAATAAAGGGTAAGGGAAAGTGGTCCTCTTGGGTAGATTTATTGAGATCTCTGTAGTCTACACAGATTCTCCATTTCCCATTCTTCTTGGGGACAATTACTAGTGGGGAAACCCACCGACTATCTGAAATAGGATATATAGAATCAACATCCAACAGTTTTTGTAACTCTTCTTTAACAACATCCTTGAGATGAGGGTTTAATCTTTGTTGGGGTTGTCAGATGGGTCGGGAATCTTTCTCAATATAGATATGATGTGTACAGAGTTGGAGATCGATGCCCTTCATGTCAATATATTCCCATGCAAAATCCTGCTGATATTTGGAAAGGATCTGAATTAATTTGTGTTGTTGTCGCTCATTTAAATTAGCATTAATATTCAGAAACCTCCCTGGTGCAATTTCAACTGATTTGTTGTTATGGACAACAGTAGTGCGAATCTGTTGTTCCATCAATGCTTCCAAAGTATCTCCTTGTGATTCATTATCTAACACATATTTAACATTTGACATGTTGGATTGCTTATAATGGTTAGGTTGTTAATGAATCTATTGATCACATCATCTTTTAGTTGGTTCTTGAGTCTGAGGGTTTCTTCCAATGTGAGAGGAAATCATAGATACTTTTCTGGATATCTAGGTGGTGGCAACTACTGATGTATAATAGGAAGGCTTGGTTTAGCTGGAGGATATAGGATGAGGTTATTTGTAGCACTTCCTCTAGCAATATTCATGCTGCTTGTACGACATCCTATGTATGCATCTGTTGTTGCGAGCCATGGCCTTCCCAGTATCAATGGGTGTCCAACGAGTCCACTTCCTAGGTTGATAATGAGGAAATTAGTTGGGTATTCCCAAGAGTTGATTGAAATTTCTATATCTTGTAATGTGCTGACTGGTTTAACCACTGATCGATAAGACAATTGTAACATAATTGAAGTAGGTTCAAAGGAGGTGAAACCCAGGATATTACAGGTCTCGAAGGTCAGTATATTAATGGCTTCTCCCAAATCTACTAGTGTATTTGGAAAAGAACATCCCTGAATACACACTGTTACCACGAGATTCCCTGGGTTTGTATACTTGATCGACTCCTTCTTTACCAAAATAATATCTGACAAGGTTCCTACCACACGAACAAGTGATGGAATTTTAGCTTTCCTAACAGGCTTCTTCCCACATAATTCCTTAATTATCTTTGCATAAATTGGGATGTCTTGCAGATCCTGTAGGAGTGGTATCTTAACATAAAGATTATTTAGTTCCCCTACAATGTCAAAATTCGGATATACAACTGGCTTTTCTATCATTAGCCTCTCGGGAAATGGGGGAGGAGGAGTTGTGTCCTCATCAGGGTTTTGTGGCTAAACTGTGTTTCCCCCTTGTTCTACTTCTTCTGTTATGACCATAGTTGAGGGTGTTATTGGTGGTTGTACATTTTCATTCTCCTTCTCTCAGTGAATGTTACTTTATTCAGGAGAAATTATGCGCCTTGACCTCAACTGAAGTTCATTCACCCTACTGAGTTGATTTCCCCTTCCAAATTCTCGATAATTTGTACAAGTTGTGCTGGTCTATTATTAGGATTTGGATTGGGTTGAGATGGTAATTGAGGACACATTTGAGGTTGAGTGTTCTAGGGTAATTGGAGTGGTTCTTGTAAAGTGGGATGAGCTTGGGGAGCCATCCCCATGGGGTTCTCCTAGTTCTAATTCCAATTGGGGGATTGGGCAACTGTGCTAGTCCACTATGAAGGATAGGGATTATTACTTGGATTTTTCCAATATGGGGTAGGGTATTGCGAGTTAGGCTAGGTGGGATTTGTAGCTGGTTGATTTGGCCAGGTGGGATTTGTAGCAGACTGATTTGGCCAGGGTGCAGTAGGATATTGTTGGGACTTCCATGTAGGGTTAGAAAATGGTTGGCCCTTCCATGCGTTTCCAGAATTTTGTTGCTGATTATACTGTCTAGAAAAGAAAGAGGAAGGATCATGTAACATACCTGGGGGACGAGCCTGCCATTAGAGATGCTGAGCCATTAGATATACCGGTTCTATTTCCTCTTTTGCCTCTTTAAAGACAAATTTTAATCTTGGGAGTGATGGGCATTGCTCTGTTGCATGGTCTTTGTAAAAGATAGCGCACACCCAAACTACATCCAAAGGACATTCCCTCAGGCCATGTTTCTTTCCGCAACACTACAAAAATATGGCCAAGGACTATTCTATTTTTGCATGTTTCTTCTTATCCTGTAACACATCCAATTGTGTAGTCAGAGTAATCAAAATATCAGTTTTGAAATTATCTAATAGATTACCAACTTCAGCTCAGGTGACACCCCCACTAGTAATTGTTGAGGAAAAGATATGAATTGATCTTACTCAAGCATTTTCAGAATTTACTTGGCTAAAGAAAAGTAGACGGGAATATCACCCTATGTTTATATCAAAAAAAAATAACATCCTAACTCACAAGTGCTTAGGCTAGTCTTTTATTATCAAAAAGCTTGCTCGAAATTCACTTTTTATGTAATTTTCTGAATATAACAATTGCTGAAATAAATGTAAGAATAGAAGTAAATACACGAAGATGATAATCAAGACAGTTGAGACATAAAGCAATCCTTTATTTCATTCCAATTCACCAAAGAGTCATTTTCTTTACAAAGTCTCATACAAAAATCTTGGACCAAAGTGAAAGCTAGACATCCCTGATGGAACATACAAAAGGACCTCTAATAGAAAACCAAAACTGAATTCTAAAATATGGATCAGCAAAGACAAGTTGGGCCAGCCACGATGTTGGGAGACTGTTGAGTGGACAATCTCCTGCCATCCATCATTTTCAGGGACCTCGGGTTGTAATGAGACATGAGGAGGTACGATAATCCCCGGTGCTTGTGAGGCTTGGAAAGGAGGCCTTTCAAGCCTAGGTCAGACTATTCCCTTCCCAATCCAATTAAAGAATATAGCATGAAACATTTGGCCAAGCTATTCTGAATCAACATCAAAATGTATAGATAACCTAGGCCTTCTTGCGCCTCGGTTTCAGTTACCTCTACCTTTGTTTCCTCGGCCATGGCTTCCTCGACTGAAAAAACTCATCCTGCATGTGTAATCGATTATAAAATAGTCTTTTAAATAACCATACATGACAACTCTTAAAAATATGAAATAGATTTGGCTCTGAATGTATCAGACTCATGCAATCCAATCCATTCAAATTGTTTTACTGTTAATCAATGAGCAGGGGGGTGAAACAGGGTTCTGGGATATGTGAGGGGTTTGTTGAGTGAAAATATGATATAATGAAAGGGGAGAAACATGGTCACTACTCAATGACAACAACAATCAACTGTAAATAAAACCAATAAAACTTCAGTGCAATCCACACAAGACACTGCCACTTTCGTCCATTTTAACACAAAAATTATCTTGAGTGTAATTAATCTCATAATAGGGAGTGAAAAAGGAATATGGGAGGTGACGGGGTTTGTAATTAGTGGAAAATGAAATAATGGAAGGGAAGAAGGACAATTATTGTTCGTGGAATTAATTAAGTGATCCATAAAACATTCTGCGAAAGGAGATGTATCAACCATCCTTCACTTGACTAAATAATAATTCTATGTATCTAACAAGTTCACTGTTCATAATCAAATGTCCACACAGTGCCATCACAAAACAATGGGTATCCTATACAATTTGCAAGAGGTTTTGTTCCTTTCACTCACATACTTTTCATTTTATAACAATTTACGCACAGTACCCATTTCCAATCTGTAACTATCAAAATAAACCACTGCCCATGCATTTCTTCAATCCACAACAATGCTGCAAAAAGTCATGTCTCAAATTATCAATGAAGTTACCATCGTTGCAATTGGGCCCGTCAATTAAATGCAATGATATTCGTTAAACATGTATAGGTAGTAACAAAAATAATCAAGACCAAATTGCCACGCTTGTAATGACAATCCACCATACAACCAACAACCACCATTCAGACACAAGCTATGTACAGGGTAATTTACCCAGGAAATGTAGTTCTGTCACTGTAAAAAAACAATTCAATGTGGCTTAAAAGCTAGGCCACCCATCAAACACGATTTTCATCAACAACATGCCTACTTAAACCAGTGGTCGATTTGCAATAAATAAACATGCTTAAACTCTGTGGGTATCCCTGAGTATGAAAAACAAGCTATCCATACCACACACAGTGCACAACTGACAAAACTCCCCGGTGCAACATTTACACTTAACACAATAAAACACACAATCACAATAATAACTCAACATATTGTGTTGAGCTATCGATTTAATCACACTGTGATCGACCATGCTGTGCACACTCAGGCTCATTCAACCAACAACACAAAGATGCAGAGGATATACTTTCTACAGTCATCTAGTTCAATATTTATTCAGCCCCATAGAAAACCATAGTTACCATGAAAATTATCTATTTTGCAACCACACAATGCGACATGAGAAACGTTAAGCATTTTCATCGATGATATCTAAACCTTCAAATAATCATTAGTGAAAATACTAGTGACTGTATATCAATCAAACAATTCTCCACTGTTGTAGAAAATCAATCAATTGAAGAAGCTATGGTAGCTATGCATACCCACACATCCATTCGAATTAGGGAAACGTCCCTCTCCATTAAACAACACTGAGTTATCAAACATAAGGAGAGTGACTGTGTAAATTGAGTCATGCAGATAACAAACAGGGTTTACCAACGTTATACAGAGGCAATAACTAAATACCAAACCAACACGACTGTCATATAGCCAATTGGATGTGTCTGTACTAAAAAATAGTCTGAAATATACAACCATCCAACAATCAAGTGGTAAAACCAGTAGGCCAGGCTGGCATCCCATGTCAACCCTCATACCTATGGATATAAAGGTTCGCACTGTGACTAACACAGGGAAGCTAGAGCCAACTTCCTTCAATGGTGAAAAACCCCGATACCAATAGTGCATACACAAAGGGAACCACAAATTATTCGTGGACAGATAACAAGTACTAAGACAGGAGGTTTACCATAGAGGAGCGAGGCTCCAACCTAGCCCATAGTGATGATTAACGCACACAGGGTGTAACCCTCATGGCTCTTAAAACAACCGCAACACTGAAGTAATGACAAGGCTGAGTAAGAACATGAGAGCCCATTTCGTTTCCTTTAGTGATGAAATCAACCATTTCCCAAATGAACAAAACACAGTGATGAAGAATGCCTTCAACCATTAAACCCATAAAAACCAAAGACTGTACAAGTGATGCACACATGTGGGGACAACTATCCACCCAAGACTTAAACAAAAATCCTCCAACTGAGCCAGTAGTAGTAACAAAGAGCTATCACCAGGAAGATCGATAACCTCTACGAACTCAAAAATATTACAGGAAGAACCATCCATTTTTATTCAAACACCAAAATTTCACACAGTTGCAATGCTTATGAAAAACACAAACCCATACACCTGAGCCAATAATCATTTCATAACTAGAGCGAAGTCAAGAATGGACAAAAAAAGGACATACTTGTTAATCGAATTCCTTAAAATGAGAGCTGGCTGAGTGGTTCCTCCTTACTAAAATTTTGGATCATAACACAACAACAAGATTGAACAATAGCCTGACTAGGGTGGTGACCAATGGGAAGAGTAAAGGTGATGTGCAGTAAATGCATGTTGCCTCCACCCACATCTCATTAACTCAACAGTACATGCCAAAAAATTCTCCATTAACACGACTAACCAAACATGAATCGAAACCATCACCACATTAAAATCCAGCAGTGCGATCACCATATCCCATTTCACATCATATAACTCAAACAAAATTGCCTAACCATTAACGTTCACCACCTTTCCAAATGCGCCACCACATTTCAACCATATGCATATTAACATGTGATTTAATCACAATTTCATAATCATTTACTTGTTATATAGGGTTTAGAAATAATCATCAAGTCTTTTCATGCATGTAGTATAGTTAGGATATCTCTAAAATCTTCCCCTAGCAATTGTTTCTCATTTCCTTCAAATTATTCGCATGTGGTATTGCAAAACTAGTTCCCTTTTCTTTGCAATTGTTATAGTATTTTTCCTTTCACATAATTTCACTAACATGTTTGATATGCAGGTGCGATAAGAATAGACAGTAATGGAATTAATGAATAGCATAGGTTGTAGTAACGTAAGGAATCAACCCTTCATAATCTCAATTCATCAACCAATTCCAACAATATATTCATCAATAATGTGAGGTGTATCGCACATCATATCAACATCAAAATTGAAACATATCTGCTCTCCAATAGTTCAAAGGGGTTGTTACACATTATTTTCGTCATCCCTATGATCGTTAATGATGTAAACCTATCTGTTGCCTTCAGAGGGGTCAGTGGTCTGAGTTCCTAAAGAGAGAAGGAAGAAGAACTTTTCCTGAGAAAAGAAGTTGCATTTTCCTATGTAAAAACCTTATAAAAATGGATGTTCGCAGGTTGCTATATAGGCAGGGTGCGAGAATGACCCATTCTCGCAGGTTGCACTATAGCCAGAGTGCAAGTTGTTCGCAGGTTTCTCTATAGCTAGGGTGCGAGAATTCCAGCACGTGGGAAAAATGAGCGTTTTCTCGAATCTTCTAGAAGGAGAAGCTTCTATGGTGAGGTGGCATCCAAATGATTTGGATCTTACTCCCTTTCATGATTTAGTGGGATCATCCTAACCTCCTCACCTTATCCTCTTCAACTTATAAAAGGAGAGGATTTCTCATGGAGAAAGTTAGCTTTTGTTAGCTTGGGTTAGCTTTGTTGGTTCTTGAGCTTGTTAGCTTTGGCTTGGTTAGAGTGGTTTGAGATTTGCTTTGTCAAGATAGATTG
>SNQJ01S0061906.1:0-12793 GCA_010110895.2 Picea sitchensis | reverse complement strand
CTCCTTCTAGCCTATAAAAGGAGGGGTAGGGGTACTATTCAAAGGAGGAAAAAACATAGCAAAGAAACTCTGCCAAAATTGCCAAGTCCATTATTGTCCCAACCCTTTAGCCTTTCCTCAAGCTTTAGGAGAATTCAAGCAAACCAGTTGGAGGACAAAGAAGAGGAGGAGCCCAAGATCAGGATCGAGGAACGGTGGCCGGTCTCTAAAATCATTGTAAGTTGATTCATATTGAGATTAATGAAAAAGATACTTTTCCCGTCCCGAATGCATGAATCTTATCTATGTTATTTGATTTATGTTTAATCTCTAACCCTCTAGTAGATCAATAGCATGCATGCATAGTTTTGTCTTGATTGTAGGAAAGCTTTTTGGAAGGAGCAGCAACAGCAAGGGGATAAAATCTCAACGGAGGATCTACTTCAACCGTCGATAAAAAGGTTAGTTGATTCTTCCCATGTTTGCCTGAGAAAAGGGGTTTTAGATTGGGGTAGAAGGTTAAAAGTTATTTATGAAGGGTCATGATCTACATGTAAGTTTAAAGCCCTAGATTGCTAGTCCGTAGGGTAGAATAACCCCACAACATTACTGCCACCGACTATTTCACGAAATGGGAAGAGGCCATCCCTCTGACTCATGTAAACGAGAAGGTGGTGATCCAATTCATAGAACAACAACTAATCATAAGGTTTGGGCTCCCTTTTATCCCATTTTTTGATAATGCAATTTTTTTTCTTCCACCCTATTGATAGAGTTTTCTCTGAACAAAAGAATCGTAATTAGGTACTCTGCAAATTATTATCCACAGGGAAACAGAGTGGTAGAATCAACCAATAATAACCTAGTGAGAATGTTAAAAAAGATGATTGCAGATAACCAAAGGAATTGGCATAATCTACTCCATAATTCTCTATGGGCCGATAGGGTCACACCCAAGGAAGCTATAGGAAATTCCCTGTACTTTTTGGTTTACGGGAAGGAAGCCATTCTCCCAAATGGGCTTTATCTTCCATCTCTTAAACTAGCCTAAGATTCCAGCGAGGAACCTTCATTGGTCATACAACAAAGAATTGATACTCTACCCATGCTAGAAGAAGAGAGAGAAAAGGCTAAGTTAAAATTTCTAGCTCACCAACAGATAGTGAAAAGATGGTTTGATAAGAATAAGGCTAAAGAGAATTTTTTTGAAGTAGGAGACTTAGTCCTAAAATGGGACAGAGCAAATGAGCCAAAAGGGAAGCATTCTAAGTTTCAAAATCTGTGGCTTAGACCTTTAGAGGTGGATGAGAATATTGGGGCAGGAACTTATCGGTTACAGAATCTGAGGGGGGAACCTGATGCCCTCCCAGTAAATGGCCAAGACCTAAAACAATATTTTCAATAATAATAATATATAAAAAAAGTGTTATGTTTTGTATTAGTGTTTTCAGGATTGCGAAATGCATTTTTGTTGTTTTCTTTGGCTTTCTAGATTTTTGCACTTTGAAATTTGTGTTTAGAAAGACAATGGTCGAACTTAAATCATGTGACATAGTGAATTCCATTCCTAACTCATCGCTCATATAAAACACAGGAAGCATTGAGGAGCTTGCAGTTGCTTTGAGGAGTCCTCTATCTAACCTACGCAAATGAACAATATCAGAGAAATGTCAAAAGTGTCTTCTTAGTGGTTTGGTAAGACCTTAAGGGAAATAAGGAAATATGGAAAGGACTACATGAACCCCGAACACAAATATAATAAAGGATCCACCTTAACCATCTCACTTTTCAAAATAAACAGACATCACCCTCTCCCACTCGCTCAAGGCATCATGCCGGAATAAAATTGATATTATCAAAAGAGTGAATAGTAGGAGAGGGTGTGCAGATATCTCCACTGGCGGCTATGGACGCTCACTGGCAGCAGAGCAAGGTCTGTGATTTCGGGGTGACTCCGCCAGGGATATGGATGCTCTGTGGCAGTGGAGAAACACCATAGAAATTGAGTAAAGGTAACTAAAGGCTTAATGCCAGTGAATACTTTACTAGATTTTGTCAAAAAAGGCATGAGTAAGGGTTACAAGAAACAAAGGAAGAATAAAGTTTAAAAAACCCCATGGGAAGGCCCGGAAGCATCAACCAAAGGATTTCAAATTTAATGGTAAAAGAGGCTCTGATTTAAAACCAGTAAGGTTCTCCACCAGCTTTTGTATCAGCCGAGCATGAAGGAAGAACAAATATTCTTCTTTTGTCCAGTGAATCGCCATTTGTTGAGAATTCAACACACCCTAAAAAGCCTATGTCAAATTTTACTTTTTGGGTACCACCTGATTTTTCACTGTCTAATTAGACCTTAGTATGAAGAATGTGCCTTTACTTATCATTTTGTTTTCCATTTAAGTCTTTCAAAGTTTGCTCGAGCATGCGAAAACCATTAACTTAAAAGACTAATATCTAAATTAGAGAATTGACAGTCAAAACTTTCCCCGACACGCTTAAGGAATTCAGTATCGGAAAGGATTAAGCGTGAAAGAAAATGCTAGAGAGAACCAAAGTTGTCAAGTCTCGATCTTCGTCAGTTTCAGCAGACACGACATTTATTTTGCGACAAGAATCACCGAGAATATCGCCGATGACCGATCCCTTCGGCATTGGCAAACGACTAAAAGAGTAAGTGCTCAAGAATAATGAAATGATATCACCGATCACCGACTTCCGAAACGTTTTCGATATCGGGGTTTTTTGACTATGATAACCCACAAAGGAACTACACGATGGAACTATCTCTGAGAGTCGATCCCAAATAGCTTCTAGCATTGGGGATTTTTTAGAAGGATATCTCGTGGAGAACATGATAAGTCAACCCCCGATCGCTGACCCCGATACCTTTCGGCCTCAGCAATCCCAAGTTTATTTTAATGCATGTCTTTTTGTTGAAAGACATGACTCTGACTGAGATACACAGTAAAACCACCTATCCTTTGTTGCCATCTGTCATCTCCCGAGTGATCAGACATACGATCTAGTTTTCCCTGGAGTTGTTACTAGCTTCTGAGACCCACATCACACCCTGAACCGGTTTTACAACATCATCATCGTACGATGAAATTTGTTGGCGTCGAAAGTTTTCTCAGGAGGATACTAACAGAAACATGCATAAGGGTATTTCCAATTCCCGATCTACCCACTAAGAAAACGACATGATGGGATGTTTTATCTCTAAGATATGCTAGATACAACACATTTAAAGGGTCAATTAATTCTGGAATCTTGCATTGGTTTCTAATTTGTGTGCGAATCAAAAGGACCATCTGAACATGCTGATACAATGCATATCCCTCCACGCCTCCACCGTCAACCCATGTAGAATTTATTTGCAAAGATTCGATGGTATATTGTTTTGAATTTCACCCATTACTCGTATTAACTGGTTGATACAACTGGTAGGATCTCTCCCGCTATATTCTTTTGAGTCATTGTAAACAAGGTTATTCTGTGCGTGAAGGAGTTCAGAACATCTAGAGGAGAGAGACGAGCAGTCTGGGGATAGCTTCCAAGGTCCAATGAGTATTAAAAAACATTTTATCAAGCGTTATAGGTATGTACCAGTATATGGATGTTTTATGTTTCATTTCATACTTTTTTTATCCAATGTTACTCTGTACACTTTCCTTAAGGATCATTTTTGGTTGCAGGAACGATGCCTCCGAAGAAACCCACCACCAGGAAATATCTAGGAGAACCAAAGCTACAAGAACCATAGGTGGGAAGGTTCCTCCATAGTGGTTGCAAGACAATTGGAATTTTCTCCAAAGCCGGTGCCTGTCATCAAAAAAACCACCAAGAAGGCTTTCGTTCAACCCCAGGCCTTTGGAGACATAGAGGTGAACATTGGGACCAAGATAATATTCCCGCACTAGGAAGAACGTTTCAAGAAAATCAAGCGGGAGGAATTCCAAGAATATACCCCGCACAATGATCCTGATATGAGAAGACCCGACGATGAAGTCCTCCCAAATTTCTGAAAGGCGTATCTGCACATGGTGGCGATCAGGACTCTGGTATTCCCTTGCATAGAACTCTTGAAGTGGCTTATTGATCACATTGACACACAAATATGTTTGGTTAGTGACAAAAATGATGAGTGTGTCTGGGTTTTCCTCCTTGTCGAAGTTCAAAATTACTACAAGCTCAGAGAGCCGGAGGAGCAGTTGAAAACTGATTTTGTTTTGAGTTTCTATGAGAAACACGACACCAACAAGGTGATGGATTCTTGGAGGAGAGAGGATAAAAAGTTCACCAATCGGACTTCCAACTAGTACCCGATGACCAACATAGAGAGCCTTACATCTATATAATTTCCCTCCTCTGTCGATTGCATGGGGAGAAAGAATGAAAATGTGCATGATTTTCCAAAATTTGAAAATGTATGGAATCTATCGACGAAGATATCGAATTGAGGAAGAAATAATGTAGAGCACTACAAATAGGGAGTCCATAGAAGGAATTTGAGTAGCAGTGCTTGTGTAAATGATTGGAAGCATAGAAGGAAATGTGATAATGATATTCATTTTGGTAATTTTTATTTTATTTTACCCTATAGCAATGCACCTGAGAGTAAGATAGAACAATGCTTTATGTAGTACTGGAATGCACCGGTACACTTTATTTATTTTACCCTATCATGGTGTGGCATACAGTAAGAGGCACCAATGTGTGGTAGTATGAGTAATGCACTAGTTGGATTTTTGGCTATATGTTAAAACAACTCGAGGCTATAGTAATATTAAGCACATGGTTATTGTTGTTCGTTGCACCAATATTGTATACGCATCGGGCAGTTAGGTTTTTTCACTGCACCGAAAAGGATTTTTGTTTTTTTCTAAGTACAACTTTTTATTGAATAACCAACTATTATAACCTAATTTTATGTGTCCTTCATACATGCACCAATGTTATTCATTTAGCGTGGAGCTCCAATATGCATTTTATTTTTAAAAAAATTAAAAAAAAATGATATTTTAGCATTTTATATGAATAACGGTTATCAATGTGCCTTATTAGTTCAACACTAGGGCATTATGTTTGCAAGTGCACCAGTGCATTTTTCTTATTTATGTGCACCAATGTAAATGCCTCTGCAAAAACCTCCAACCACTCACCTTTTCTAACAACCTCCGCTATTAATAGAGAAGGAATACATTTTTCGAGAAGGTTCCATAAAAAAATCCACTACAAGGCGTTCTCCTTGTAGTGATGGGTTCATTTCATGATGATTTCCATCACTGACAATCATTTCTCTTCCAGTATATGCTCCTCCATGAAATAAAAAAGTAAGATGACTAACCTTATTCCATCAAATCTTAAAGGATCACACAACTATGTCCCTATCCAATGCACATATCTCTCCATGTATACACATATTCTACTAGACATCTCATAGCCTCATTCTTACTACCTACTCATAGAATCTACTAAAGCTATATCATATGAACATATGCTCCTCTAGCTCAAATTACCATCTATAGTGGGGTTTATGTAAAAAAAAATCATGTAATATTGTAAATATTCTCTAAGATTGATATTTGCACATCATCATCAATAGGTTTTTATTATCTTTATCCTTCATTGGGGTCTAAAAGAGTGACCACCCTCAGATTCATTTTCTCAAAGGACATCTTCCTATCCTTATGGTTCAAAATTACACCATTATCCAATGCTTAATATACACCCAAGAAGGATGGGTAGGGGTCCTTTCATTGATCTCAATGACTTCAAAAGCAACCATAATATTCATCCCATCTATATTTAACTCCACATTTCAAACTGTTACAATAGGAAAAAGTCTGTATTGATTTGATAACCTCAACTAGATGGGTAAATAAACCAAATTTTTCTTCCCTATCAACTCCTAAGATTTATTAGGAAGGATGTTCGCATTAGATCCAATATCTGACATGACATCCTTCAGTTCATAACCTCCCAACTCCATGGTCATCTTGAAATACCTTCCTATTATTTTTCTCTTTTTCTTAACTCATCTTATATTATTCTAAGGAATAATAGCTAAGATGGGATAATCATCGTCCCACATCGGTATCCATCTTGATAAGATATCTACTAATCTCCTAGAAATATTTTGATCACTTATCAATTTTATACAACATCTTAAGAAGTCACTCACCTAATTGTAAAACTTTTCCTTCAACCTTCTATTGATTTTACCTCCTTATTTTACTCAGGTGTATTATGAAATGTCTCCATTTCATTCTGAAAGTATTGTTTCTTCCTTCCTGCATCAAACTTCAATGGCCATGACATATATTTCTTGATCTTTCTTGTCAATATTTTTTCTACATCCATCTTGGTATTTTCTCCACCTCATGTTACCACATGTAATTTTGCAGTGCATATATTTTATCTACATGAATCTACTATCACTACATGTACCTTATTCTCTTCCCATTTGTTTATCAAATATACGAATTCCTATGTCTTGTGGTATGTGTTATGATAGTAGGAATAGAGTATGTAGGGTTTCATATAATTTCACATGAAGTATTTACTTATCCATAGTTAGAACAAGTAGATCCCCTTAGGTCTCTATATCCACTTCATCATCTTCATCTAAATCATCCCTATCCTCTTCCTCCATTATCATCTATATCTTGAACAAGGAAAGTGTTTGTCATGTTTTCTTTAATCAACTGCAAGGACCTGTAGTTGTTTTCCATGTCCCGTGGATTTAAAAAATGCACATAATGACATGTTTGTTAAAGTTTGATACTTTTGTAGCATAGATAAATGAGGTGGATAATGACCCCATTTTTTGTATATTTTTCACCACTCCAGCTTGTACCTCATGGGGAATGGATTTGACGTGCCTATAGTAGTGTAATTACTCATCACTAGGAATTTGTTTCTATGATGCCCCTCTATTCTACACAAAGTTCACAAAACATTCTTGTGCACTTATTTTCCCATGGACACATCATATAACTTATCATTAAACACAACAAATAGACTATAAATATATGTCATTCCTCATGATGATTCACCGCATCTAGGAGTGGATTCCAAATGTATAATTATATTCAACACCTCTTCCTAAGTTGTGATATTATAGTATCTGAGGGGGATATATATGTGGAGATATAATCCAGCAATAAACCATTTCCTATGCTTTACATAATGTATTTGAAATGTTAACTTGCCTAGTAATTCCTTAAACCTCTATTCATAGTCCCAAACAGACTCTCCAAAATTATATTTTCAGATCTCCTTGAGATATACTATACACTATTGTTTTAACTTAGGCTTTCAAAACTCTTCGATTAAATCCATCCTTATCTCATTTAAAGTCCTTATCTGGGTTGCAAGTGTACTAACCTTATACTTCAAGTCCTTCTCTGGATAATGCATGCATGGGGGGTGGTTCAAAAATTACATTGTACCAATTTACTTATATAATTCCTTCTTTGCTAAACCCAAAAGTATCTTCTAGTATTAAGTTATCAAACAAACCTACAACTATTCAAGTGTCCTCAATCTCACTAAGGGCATCCCCAAAATCACTCTAGACATTTCCATTGATTAAAGAATATCACTTTCATCCTCATCCATGTATTCAATATTTCTTATCAACCATTTGGATCCAACATCATCTATATCTACTCTACTATCATCTATTTTGGCATGGGCTAAGGATGCCACCTCCTGCATGTTGCACCTCTATAGTGGTATTTCCTTCGATCTACACACACCTATAACATGGTCTCTACAATAGTGCACTCCTATGCTTCTTTTCTTTTCTTTTTATTACCCCACTACTATTTTGTACCATTTTGTTCTCCCCTTTTCTTGGAACTATCAAGTTGGACTTTCCAAACTACCTTGTGTATCACATTTATTCAATCATATATTTCTGCTCATACCTTTTTCTATGCCTTTGGATCCATTATTCTTTCTATCCTTGATCTAGATTTATGAGAGGAATGAAATGAAAACACAAATTTATAATACTAACATAGATACACGGTTAACAATAACAGAGATATAGTAAAAAATGACTTCTATTAAATAAGAAATATGTTGAAAACTGTAAAATGCAGACTGAAAACAAGCTTGCTAGAATGGTGGTAGCTTATCTATGAGAAGAAATGTGACGACTACACTCATTCGCAAGAATATGAGTATAATGAGGCTCTGAAGGCCGATTTACAATAAACATGAATGCCAAAACCATATACATCCAAAAACGTAACTCTAGGAGATGAAGCGCCAAAAGTGATGTGGGTCCCATTGGGGTAAGTTAGTACATCAACATCCCAGGGTCATAACGTTTGCATACGATCTCCGTTTAGGGCGCGCGATAGCTAGTTGGAAAGGTTTGATGAGGAGATTCATTTAGGGGGGGGAAATAAAGCCTTATCCTATCCCTGAGGTGCCTGATCATGATAAAACGTCATTTAGGCCCTCAAAATGGCCCCAGAAGTTTGGGACCCAAAAAAACTGCTAAAAATAGTAACTTGCCAAAAAAATGTTTTGAGCCACTTAGAATAGGTGGGAGACCAACGATATACTCCTGGATAAATCCTCCCCCATTAGGAAACAATGGTCTCCATTTCTTTCAATTCCCCCATTAGATGAGGAAATTTCTGTTGAATTTGGCCCTGGGTGAGCCACTTTCCTTGGTGCAGGAGTTGACCTACTTTGACAACCCGATAAAGTAGTATCCTCTACTGGAGAGTACCCTTGACCTATGTGTCCATGATATAATTAGTGGATTCCTATTCTATGTAATCAGGTTTGAGCTCTATTGGTGTCAACGGTTCTGCTATCTCCAAGGTGTCCAATAATGGTGGAAAATAAGGCCGAAGGAGGTCCACATTGAACATTGGGTAAAATCCAAGGAAGGGGGTAAGGTTCAACTCAAAATCATTGTCACCCATAGCCTTGGAGACGGTTTAAGGTCCATAACGGAGTGGACGAAGATTTTGATGAGGCCATGTAAGGCGTTCTTTCTGTAAGTGCAACCAAGATTTGTCTCCCACCTGAAACTGGTGTGGCACCCGGTGTTGATCATGGTGTTGCTTGTACTTGGAATTGGACTTCTGTAAAATATCCTAAACCTGTTGGTGGATGTGTTGGATCTGCTCAATGAACTGGGTGTCTTTTTCAGCTTCAGTTGGAGCATGCACCAAGTCTTCTTGGGTGGCCACAAGGGGTAGTGCAACATCCATGGGACCCAATGGTTGAAATATCAACCCCACCTGAAAGGGGATGTGGTTGGTTGAGCTATGTGTGGATCTCTTGTAGATGTGTTGAACATAGGGAAGAATCTCATACCAAGTGAGTGGGTTCTTGGACATGTACATGCGTAGTATGTGCACGATCATCCAGTTGATGACCTCGGTTTGGTCATTTGTCTAGGGGTGGAAGGTAGTGGACTTAGTGATCTTGGTGTCTAGAAGTGACCAAAGGATCAACCAGAATGAGTTGAGTAACTCACTGTACCGATATAAGATAATGGTTTGTGGGATCCCAAAGTGTACCCACACTCATTCAAATAAGATCTTGGCAGTGGCTGCCATTGTGATGCTATTCTTGCAGGCGGCCAAAATCGCCATCTTGGAAAAGCGATAAACAGCCACAAAAACACACTCCTTTCCCCGCTTGGTGGAAGAAAGGCCCGACATGTAGTCCATGGATATTGATTTCCAGTGCCTGTCAGGAGTAGGCAGAGGATTGCACATGCATTGTTTCTTAGTGACTAGTTTGGAAATAGCGTAGACAGTGTAGGATCAGATTCACTTGCTAGCATCCTATTGAAGTTTCGACCAGTAGAAATGTCGTTGTAGCATTTCCATTGTATTTTCCACACCAAAGTGTCCTACCACCCGACTATAGTGGGCTTCCCAAATCAACTTTGTTGGATTGCTTGATGGAACACAGAGATGGCACAATAACCTGTCCTGAAGATGGAAATTAGTGATAGTTGTGTTTGCACCCAAAATCTCGTAGGCATTGGCGAAGTCGGGATCTGTCTCATAGAGGCCAGGCCATCCGAAGGTCTCATGGTTACAAGAGTCTAGCACTCTTGTGAGTGTCGCGACTAGAGGTAGGCTTAGGAAATCAATGACTCGATTGGTACTTCTTGTTTTATACTTGATGTTGAGGTGGAACTGTTGCAAATATGTGGACCAATTCTAATGGAGGTCAATCTTAAATTTTCCTTGTTTCTGCATGAACTGCAACAACTTATGATCAATGTGGATGATTGTCTCCTTCCTGAGAATGTAATTCCTCCACTGGAGGCAGGCTTTCAAAATGGATTACATTTCTTTGTCGTAATTAGGGTACTTACGGACGACATCTAATAGTGTTTCACTGTGATAGGCCGCAGGGTGGCCGTGTTGACTGAGGATTGTGCCCACAACATAGTCTAAATCATATGCCTCGATCTCAAAGGGTTGTTGTAGATCAGTTAATGAAAGCACTAGGGATGAGCACAAGCACTGCTTCAAATCATCGAATTCTTTCTATTGGGACAGGCCCCACAAAAATTTTTACTTACCACCACACCTGGTTATTTGGCTGAGGACCCATGCAATATGGGAGAATGCCAACACGAACCCGCGGTAGAAATTGGTAAGGCCTAAGAAGCTCTAAAGTTTAGTGAATGTGGTTGGGGTTGGCCAATCATGGATGACTTGGATCTTGGCTGGATCAACATGCACACCATGCACGTCAACAATGTAGCCTAGGTATTGGACCCTGTCCATGTCGAAGGAGCATTTTTCGAGTTGGCATATAGATTGTATTTCCACAGGGTGTGAAGAACCTGCTAAATATGATACGAGTGTTATGCCCAAGTATTTTTGTATATGAGGATGTCATCCAGATACACCACCAAAAAAGAATTAGTGAAAGGCTACAAGATATCATCCATCATCCTCATGAAAGTTGTTGGGGCATTTGTCAAACCAAAAGGCATGCCCATTCATTCAAAAATACCTTCTTTTGACTTGAAGGCATTTTTCCATACATATGTCTGCTCTGCTGGGACCTGATGGTATCCATACTTCATATCAATCTTACAGAATTATTTGACCCCCTTGAGTTGATCAAGGAGATCGTCGATTCATGGAATTAGGTACCGATTCCTGACTGTTATTTTATTTAGAGCCCGGTAATCAATGCAAAGTCACCAGGTCCCATATGTCTTCTTCACCGACACAATTGGGCTTCCACAAGGTAATGAGTTGGGTCGTATGTTCCCCTTATGGAGAATTTCTTGGGTCATGCACTTGATCTCCTCATTTTCTAGTAGAGAGCTACAATAGACTGGCCCATTGGGTAGAAATGTGGCAGGGGTCATATCGATGGGATGTTTGACCTAACAGTGCAGAGGTATCCTAGTAGGTGATGGGAAGATGTCTATTTATTCTTCCACGACCTTATCCACTTTCTTATACTGTGTGAAGAGGTCAGTCATGGAGACCATGGATGTGGATGAAACATTTCGCTCACTCTAAGAGTGAATCATGAAGAAGAAAAAATTCTCGGTCTGAGAAATGACCTTCCTTCATTTCTTAGAAGAGATCAAGAAAATAGCACTAGGTGGGACTACCTCAGGTATCTTGTAAAATTTCCTATTCAAAATAATAATAACACTGCGAGGCCTAGACTCATATACAACATGACATTTCCATAAATAAGGTTGGCTCAAAAGAACATCACAAACTTCAAGGTGAGAAACATCACACAATACCTCATCTTTGAATGGATTGATGTCATGCAACATGCGACATTGTTGGTTGACACGAAGATCACTTCCTTGACAGACCCATATGATGGTGTAGGGATGCAGGTGAGGCGTTATCGGTAGAGCTAGCCACTTGAAAACCTCTGCTGATATGAGGTTCTTTTGGCTACCACTATCAATGATGAAGTGTAGTGGATTTCCTTTCACCCACATCTATGAATGAAAGAGGAGCTCGACTTCCTATGGCTCATCAGGTTCACCAGGATGGATCTTAGTGGTAGCTGTTGAGTTGAGGAAAATGTACAAATATCCTCCTTATTCTCATGGTTTATGATATAATCTTGATGGAGTTCTCCATTAATTAGAGATAATTAGGATAGAAAATGATTAAAAAGTATTCTAGAAATATTATGGAGTGATATTAGATAAATTCTAAAATTCAGTTGGAATTGTTTGATTTTATTGCAGGAATAGGTGAATATTGTTAAAATCAAAGATTTTGAAGATACATAGACTACTGGAAGATAAAGAGATCAGGCACAAAGCAGTTTTGAGGAATATTGATTCTCTATGTTGTAAACTTTATAAATAGTAAAAGAAATCTTGAGGATCTCTCGATCCTCAGGATGGAATAAATTACCCATATCATTGTAATATATAGAGGGTAATGAATCATAGAAAGACATATAAGAAATTTATTCAAGCATTCAGAACTCGAAATTTCTTGGTACAAGCAGTCTTTTGTAAATGTTGTACCAGTTATGGAATTAATAGAAGCTTTGGGCGTTTTCACCATTTTTTCATATTGAGTTTCTAACAGCAGTGCTTCTGAAGACCGAGGGCCCAGGCTGAAGGATTTACTATCTCAATTTGTAATTGTGTCTATTTGATTTATGTTATGTGATTTAAATCTCTTTTACAATAGTTAAAGATGAATGCATGAGTGTGTTGATGTTTTTATAGATTAGTTGTGTTGTTTAATTACAGAAGATAGATGCTTCATTTGAATATTACCGATTGTTGTTCCATTTCTCATTGATAAAGTTT
>SNQJ01S0061905.1:18615-41657 GCA_010110895.2 Picea sitchensis | reverse complement strand
CATTATGTAGATCAAAGAATTGCTCCATTTGAAGTATCCATGTGATTGGGTCCTTGCCATCAAACTTCCTCATATCGATCTTTGGAACGTGGTTGGTCTTCAACCCAAAATTGGAGTTTCTCCTTTCTTGATTCTCCTTCCTTGTGTCCTCATCATGAATTTCATGGGATGCATTTTCACTTTCAGGTGTCTTCTCTGTTACGAAAAGTTTCAATACTTCCATAATCTCCTCTTTTAAACCATCCATCTTTGCCTCCAACTTAGCTTCCATCTCTTGTAGTTCATCTTTTGTTACTATCTTCTTTTGTAAATCATTTATGTCCCTACACATTTCTTCACCTTCATAAAGAGTCCAAGTAGGATTGCCTAGAGGCTTATTTGGTGTATAAGTTCCCTTTTTGGGTGGCATGTTGGCCAAGTATCACTTTTGAACCTTGATTTTGAGGTGGTTCTGCTAGACAATCTTTCTTCTGTTGTATATCCCAAGTTTTGGACCTTCTGGGTATGAAAATTTATTTTATGTAGTTCTCTGATATTTCTTCTCTGTAATGCCACAGGTCTGATCAAAATTGGATGTGCCAAGTGGAATTTATGGTAACTTCCCCACAACTTGCTGATTTTTGGACTCTCCAGGATATCTCACCTGTATAGCGTGCCCCGCACAAAATAATTGATATAAAATTCTGAAACTCGTACCATAAATACTACAGAATGTCCACTATCCAATGAAGCCATTCCACTCAATTTGGATACTCTAGGAAGAAGTTCTGATTTTTTTACCTGGAACACCTTCTTGAGACTAGTCAATAGGACTAGTCAGATACCCTATCTTCCATAGGGTGTATCTAAAAATGTAAGATGACCCAGAAGATGAACATTTTACCACAGATACCTTACTAATTTCTGTGAATAGCGTCTGAAGTTCAGGGTCTGAAACGTTACAGAAATTTTTTCATAGTGACAATTCTGCAATGCCTGAGTTCAGGATGATTCCAGAACCCTATCTTGTACATGTTGTATCTCTGAAAGTATAAGGCCTCAGGAGATGAAATATTAACCCAATGTACCTTGATCCATCTAATAAATATCCACCAAGCCGTTCCTTATGAAACATTGTAGAAAACAAGTTATGGCGAAAATTCCAAGGTGTCTCAGATGTAGCAGCGAAACCCCAAGACCTTGAGCTCTGAAACCATATGTTAAGAACCAAATATCAATATAGCATAGAAAAACCTCAGAAAAAGTACTCAACGCCTTGAAAAAGAGATAATTTCATATAATAAGACTCTTTGAGGGGGCAACCTCCTTTTACCCCACTTAAATGTTCAAGTACAAGATGATTCTAAATGAAAATGTCTCCTTGGTATATATAGGAGACTAGGAGGTATAATTACAACTAATGGAATAAATCCGACATAAATAAAATAACATTGCTAATGTAATATGCCCCAATTAAGGGGTAATGAGCCAATATTAGGGCTTAACACTAAGATGGAGAGGTGAATTGGTATTACCTTTTTATCCAATTAGTAGTTTTTTGAAACTTTTTCAATCGCAACAATAAATAAACAATGAATTTAAAAATAATTGATTGTTTATCATTAATAAAAATTACAATGTTTGTCTAACAACAAGCTATGATTGTGAAGGACACCATTCCTTTTTAGAGCACCAAATCTAGGAGAAACAAATCCCCTTTAATTTTTGAGCACCTACTCAAGGAAGCTACAAATCCCTGATTCTTCAAGAACCAACTTGAAAGGAGGCTCCAACCCCCTGATTTTTTCAGGCACCAACTCGAAAGGAGGCACTAACCCCATGGAGTTTTTAGGATTCTATTTGAAGAGGATGACATTCCTTCCTATCTCCTCCCTTCCACCCTCACTACGCAATTTTTATTTTTACTCTCATATATTATGGTGACCCTACTTCAGGTATACTCAGATATCTCCTGAGACACCCTTTCATTCTTCATTCTAATGAGTTTATATATATTACAAAACAATGTGCATCACTGAACCATTGTGTCTGTACAATGAATTAATGTGCCTATTCATTAACAATAGACTGTTATTGAAATTAACTTGAATTGATTTCAAATCCCCTTTAAATTAATTAAGTTTAGTTCTTTCTTATGTCAATCTTCCTTATGGAATGATCGATCTAAGAAATCCTTAAAAAATTACTAAGACTGTCAATTTCCTCATTACACAAACCCCTAGTTTTGTCAAACCTTGGCTACCATTGGATCATGATCAGGATTAAAACTTGATCGTTGATTTATGTGCTTGAATGTCTTGGGCACCTAGTTGCTTCCTTCAAACCCATTTCCAGATATTTGACTTAGGGCAAGAATTGTGTCTTAAGTAGAAAATGGGGTCGTGTCTTTCGTGTCTCGAAACTTGTCGCAATGGGGTTGTGCCTTTCGTGTCTCAGAACTTGTTGCAGTGGGATTCTCTTCTCGTATCTCGAAACTTGTCGCAATGCGGGTGTGCCTCTCATGTCTCAAAATATTGTCACAATGGGGCTGCACCTTTAGTGTCTTGAAACTTGTCACAATGAGGCCACACCTCTTGTGTTTCAGAACTTGTCATAATGGGGTTGCTCCTCTCGTGTCTCTAAATCTCTTTCAATGAGGTTGTGCCTCTCATGTCTTGGAAATTGTCACAATGGAGTTGTTCCTTTTGTATCTCGAAACTTGTCGCAATGAGGCTGCACTTTTCGTATCTTCATAAGTTGTCACAATGGGGCTTTAATACTACTTCCATGTCACGCGTGGTAGGGGACTCAACAATTTGGTTTTAATACTACTTCCATTTCTCGCGTGGTAGGGGTCTCAACAATGTGTTTTTAATACATTTTGCGCACGGTAGGGGACTCAACAATGTGGTTTTAATACTACTTCGATGCTGTGCATGGTAGGGGAATCAACAATGTGGTTTTAATAATACTTTCATGTCACACATGGTAGGTTATATGGATGAAGCATGATACATCTATCACCATTGATCTAAAATATTTTTCAACGGTTCGATCTTTGCGCGATGCAACACTATTTATCCTAAGCTTGCATCCTATGCAGTCTTTGCGTGATGCAACACTATTCCTCTTGAGCTTGTTTCCTACATAATGCAATGCTATTTATCTTGAGCTTGTGTCCTGCACAATGTAGTGCTATTTATATCAATCTAGTGTCCTGCATGATTTTTGCGCGATGCAACACTATTTCTCCTGAGTTTGCATCCTTTGCAATTTCTGCACAATGCAGCTCTATTTATCCCAACCTTGCATCATGCTATTTATCTAAGCTTGTGTCTTGAGTGGTCTCTACACAATGCAGTGATTTTTCTATAATCTTTCATCATGTGCGATGCATCGCTATTTCTCTAAGCTCATGTTCTATGTTATGCAACACTATTTGTCTGAGCTTGTGTTTTGCGCAATGCAACACTATTTATCTGAGCTTGTGTTCTACGCGATGCATCACTATTTCTTCCAAGCTTGTGTCCTGTGCACTGTTGACATCAATGAAAACGATAATTCCAACATACTTTAGATGTTATATATGGAAAAAAAGGAGGATCAAGGGAAGACACCAAAGGAGAAACACTAAATGATAAATTATTCATGGACAAGATCAAGTACATCCATTTACAAGCATAGAATAAATTGAAGAATTCAGAGGAAATGTAAAAGGCCCAACATGAGAAACACAAAATTGATAAGGTATTCAAGTGGGAGATGAAGTATTATTGCATTTGAATAAAGAAATGATATAGGGCCCTTGTAAGAAGATCAAGGCATTGTGGTATTTTCATTTTGAAGTGTCAGGGTAGTAGGTGATAATGCCTATAGTATCATTCTACCTCAATATATGTGCATGTACTCAATATTGAATGTGGAAAACTTAAAACTATGTGAACCTTTAATGTTATACCACAAAAATGACAAGCAATTGTTTACTACTCTTGAGGACTTAGCACCAAAATATTAGAAAGAGTTATCTATATTGGATCATTATATAATTTGTCGTCTATATTGGTACTTTTTGGGTGGAGAACTTGGAGGAATTGGCTTGCAACGCCCATTTCAACAACAACTCCCAATTTGGAGATTTGGGTTATGGAGCGTTCCATAGCCATTTGAGGCATGAAAATGGAATTTTTTGGTGTCAAAACATTATGAGAATAAGTCACAACCCCTTGATCCTATTTTAAACACCAATACCTTTCCAATGGTGCAAACATCACGTCAATTAGAGCTTGTATGAAAACGTTATGCTTCCCACAAGTTGACCTATCTTGTTAACCACCATGGTATGAGTGGATTCCATGTTATCCCCCATTACTCACACATGTGGGGATAGCCACATGTGAAATTTCAAGAATATTCTATAAGGTCCAAAAACTTATCACTAATTGAGGGTTGAGGATGTAAAAAATCTAACCCTAGATGGCTATCAGGCTATGTTAAACACTAGTCCATAGGAAGAGAAGGGATACAATTCTTTAGCATTGTACTTGTTTCATAGTTGAGAAGAACATATAGGAGTGGATTTTGAGAGAATAACAGAGGAGGTAAGATATTATGTAGAATCCATTTAGGCCATAGTATCAGAGGAAACTCCATAGTGAGTGCCCACTTTCTTTGTACCTGCATTTAATAACTAAAGAAAAGAGAGAAGAGCATAGGCCTCACCTTCTAGATAGGTTTTCTCCCATATTGGGTTTCATAAGACAAATATTTTGTTCATTTATGTGGATCATGGTGTGAACATTTTCTTGTTCTTTCTTTTTTGTATTCCAATTATTTTCAAAAATATGAGCAATAACTTAGTAATAATTAATTTGGAATCTAAGGAAATAAATTGCATAATCTAAGACTTCAGACTATTACAAAATATGTTGTGACAAACCATTCTAGTGGAATATCCACGACAATTTACAGATCGAATATTTTGTAGAGGACATATTTTTGCAGAAAAAGTCTAGAATAACTATATGGGGTTAACAAGAACTCTGGCAAGTTGGATTGAGAGCACACCTTACAAGAAAGGCCAAATGGTACTCTAGAGAGAAGGCATAGAAATAATTTCCTCACTTCCTTTGGTAAAATATTTTGAGGACCAAAATCCTCCCAAAATGGGAAGGTCTAATCCAAAATGGATCAATATATAATTTCTCATCTATTTTGATACTTTCCAAGTGGAAAATTTTGATATTTTGACTTGTAGGGCCCATTTTAGGGGTAAATCCTATTTTGGTGGTTTGGTGTCTTGAAACTTATAGTGACAATTTCATCCATTAAATTATTGTTTTGGGGTTCAAGAATTCGGGGACAAAAATAATAGCCATCCAATATTATTCTACACATTGACATATTTCCAACAATGCAAAGATCACCTAGCAATCAAAGTCCATATGAGGAAGTTATACCTCCCACAAGTTGAACAATGCTTTTTACAACCATGGTATTGAGTGGATCCCATATCACCTCCCATTAATTACCACGTGGAGCTAGTTATGTGTGGAATTTGAAGAAAAATCTATACAATGAAAAACCCTAACCCTAATTAGGAGTTGAGGCATGCACAAATGCTAACCCTAACCCTACAAAAATATTAATACATGTTAAATAATGTGATTCTAAGAAAGGCAAGGATCCCATTCATGCGGTATTGATTATTGTTCCATAGTTGAGCAGAGAAAGGGAGTGGGATATTGTGAGTAGAATAGAGGAACTAGAATACCTTGTAGTAGTGATACCCACAATGTCTATGGAAACTCCATAGTGAGTTGATATTTATTTGTATTTTAATTTCATATTTGTAGAGAAGAAAGGAGAAAGGAATAGTTCTTTCCTTTTGTCTAGGTTTTCACATATTGGGTTTCCCAAGGTACATTTTATGTTCATTGTGTTGATTGCATTGTATTTGTTTTATTTATTTTATTTCACGCTTATCTTAGTTTAGTATTTGAGAGATAAACTTATAATATTAAATTTTAAACTTCAAGTAAACATCACATAACAAAGGTTTTGCAAAAAATTGTAAAATCTATTGTGACAAACCATTCTAGTCGAATATCCATTATATCAATAAAATATGAAAATTATTAAAATAAAATTACCCATGGGGATCCACTAGTATCTAAGGGGATATGTGAGGACTATATCATTCCAAAAAGAATTGGTTACATAATTATAATCATTGATGTTGACTGGCTAGATAGCCCACTAGTCAAAGAATGCCTCATCAAAATCATTTATCACCTACCCTCCCCCAAGTTGGTACATGATCTTGGTCCATAGTTCTATCTTAGGCTATGTGGGCCTAGATGACACCATGGAAATTTGTGATTGGATCAAGGGGAGCCTATTAAAGAATAAGGCACATAAATGATCCTCTAACAAAAAATGTTGTTAACCATTCTAGAAATCTTAAGGTGTGTTTTCACATTGGTCAACAATCTAGTGCTCAAATCAAATTCCTCAAGTATGAGGTATATCAAAACAAAATGAATATAGGACCTTCAATCTAAGTGTGGCATGGTTAATCTTTCCACTTAGGTTACCATGTAGAGGATAATGTACAAGAAGTGATCAACTGCATCCTTTATGAGCATTTGGTTTCTTAGTTTCCTCATACATATAGTGTAGTAAAGGTCAATGTATCATGTAAATCCAATAGTGTCACTATGTCCTCTACCCTTTGGTTTAATAATATCACCTTACCATGAAATTCAAGTGAAGAAGTATGTATCCTCCACATCAATATCTATAACTTCATAGTCGATCTAAAATCTCTCTATGGTAGGGGCTAGTACCCTACTAGTTGTTGTAGAAACCCCGTTTTTATTCTCATATTGGCACATTGAAAGTAACATGTGAAAAACATAAATGATATTTTGATATTGTAGGGCCTAGATATGTTCAACTTCATGTTCCCTTTTGTGTTAACCTCTCAAATTCATGGTGCTTACAGAGATCAAAAAGCATTTATCAAGTTAGATGTAGGTGGGGTTTTCTTTTTCTTTTTGGCACTTTGTGGGTGTTCTCGCGATGTATTTTGTATTGTGGTAACAATGGTGAGCACTCATGGATAGTAGTATACCTATCTACAAGCAAGGTATTTTTCTCACATAAGTGTAGAAATCCACATGCAAGCATGGAGACCCAAATTTGGTTGAGTCCTACATTCCAAATAAACCAAAATATTAAAATTTGCAAGGATGGAATTGAAGAGCTCAGGAAGATGGTTTATTTGGTTGTTGCAAACCTAGAAACGATTGCTTGGATCTCCCAGAATCAACTTCAAAATTTTTGGACTATCATGGATTTTTTCTCCATTAGTAAATTGATAAAGGTAAAAAGTGAAATAAGTTCAGTTTGTTTCCTTTTATTACTTTTTACCCACACATGTTAAATAAAAATACATTTTTTACTTGGTTATTATGCTAATATTTCTTCTCTAATCCTTCATTTGACAGATTGACTTGGGAAAGGATTATTTAAATATTGTGGGAATCTATGATGTTTAAATTAATGTTTTTTGGTGTTTAATCCACTTGTGAATTTGAGGTATTGATTCTAAATAGCATATAATTATAGGTCCCTTTGACTTGTATTATACAATGTGTTAGCACTCTGTAAATTTTGTCTGGCTGATAGACAAACGACAGAGGTAACTGTTTCAACCTACTTTAGAGCTAAAACACTAGCTTGCTCAACTCAGAGAGGGCTCTCTTGTGTCACTTGATATTTCTTTGGTAATCAGTGGATAGATTTGGTTTGTTTGGGGTTTTTTAATAAATTTGTTGGCAATGAAGGGGAGGAACACACAGGGCTATGGAATCAAAATTCTGAAAATGGATGAAAACAATGATCAAACAGTATAACTCTCTAGAGGATAAAGGCTAAATGAAG
Source organism: Picea sitchensis (assembly GCA_010110895.2). Taxonomy (NCBI): domain Eukaryota; kingdom Viridiplantae; phylum Streptophyta; class Pinopsida; order Pinales; family Pinaceae; genus Picea; species Picea sitchensis. Next base: position 33,734 of record SNQJ01S0061905.1, on the reverse strand, counting down.
CGATGAATCTGAGTTATTTATGAATTTAAGTAGAGTGTGGGAAGATACGGAAAACAAATAACTGCATTAGAGCATTACTGAAATGAATTCTGAATTCGTTAAGAATAAATTTACACAGTTTAAATTGCTTAATCCGAGAGCATCACAGGATGAATACTGAGCTTTTAACTATCCAATTTAAACAACATAAAATGTAAATGGAATAAAATATCACAGGAAATACATACAATGAAGGAAGACAAAACTCATATCATCACCATTAAAATCTTTTCATAGAGACTTCAAAAGCTTCTGCAAATATATTCAATTCAGCTTCAGAAAGTTACAATAGAGTTCACAGTAACCAAAAGGTGCCCTTGCACTTCTTCCAACCATTAATACACTTAGAACCTCTAATACTTATACAATTTGAGTTCCTTAAGTGTGCAACTGGTTACAATAACTGAAATGAAACATTACAACTTCTACAATGATTACAAATGACAGTTTTCAGAAAATAAATAAATTAAAAAAAAAAAAAAAATCATGATCCCTGCAGATTCCTTTTACGCTCGAGCTCCTTACTCTACCACATTCTATTTGAAATGTTATACTCTTTCAAATATAATTGCATTCATCCATATTCTCATTAAACATTTGGGAATAATATATTTGAAATAAAAATAATTCCCAAATATTTTCTATCCTGTAGAATTAAATTTCCATAATTTAATTCATGCACGCGGTTCTTTAAAACCATCTTTAAAACCATTTATTGTTTGGCCCAATTCACCATTTCACTGTAAAAAAACATTTACGGTTACTATTTCCTTGTGAAAAACATTTATTGTGTAATGTTTTTCCAACTTACTGTTTCACTGTGAAAAAATAAACATTTTGCATGGAAATAAACATTAATTTCTTTAATTTGCAAAACTTAAATCTTACCTCCGTAAAACCTTTTCACTGTGAGGAGGAATTTCATTTATTAGAAATTCCATATTTGTTGTTGAAATACACTCTTGGAAAAATGACGCACATTAAACATATGATAAATGGTGCATTTCTTACATCGGGCTTGGGTTGGAGTGGTTTAATACAAACTTATTTTACCTCCGATGTGCTTCACTTAAAAACATGTGTCCACCAAATAAACCACGGTAGTTTTCCCCTGCCCGCCTTCACATAATTAACCTCCTTGCTACTTCAATCCCCAATGTTTTTTTGAATTTTCCACATTATAAATTGAGATTCGTACCCATTATTTGACATGATTCCATAAATTAAATATTGGATTAAATATTAATATAAATATTTTAATATACAAATATTTATATTAATAATAATAAACCCTTTTTCTATTTTCTAAGGACTTTGGGCTTATGAGGCTTAACACATGAATTTGTGGATAGGATGAGGGTACTTAATAAAAGGAATAATTTTTATTTTCAACGGGAATATGAAAATAAGGGTAAAAATGAATGAAGTGATGAAACTAAGGGATTTAGATAAGTGTTAAGGCTAGGTATAGGTTTGGGTAATTCGCCAAATTTTTTAAATCATGGAAGACATGATTATTTTAGATGATCAATTGAGTGAAGGATTTAGGTGATGGGAGCTTGACGAAGCTGGTGAAAAAATTTGAAAGTCTGAGTGGAAAAATAGCACAAGGACAAGACACTTTGCAAAAAATTAATGCAAATTAGCAGATAATAACACAATGTACATTTTTTTAACCATATTTTGTAATTTTATGCCTTAGGGTTGGACCCATCTAAGTTGAGGAACTTAATACTTATGAATTTGATGCTAGACAATGCTTATATGATATTGCGTACTTATCATGGAGCATATTTTTTTTTTTTAAATAAACCGGTGGAGCCTGTTATATTATCAAAAAGCCAGAGTATATAGTGACGGGTGGCAACACCAGCTGTCCTTCCTGAGTAGGAAACCAGGACAACTGGGTTTCCTGGACCATGTGCGATTCAAGTAACAAAAAATATAGTTGCACGCCCTGCCCGAGGGAAACCAGGGCGGCAGTGCCATTAAGTTTCAAAAAAGTGATCATGTCTAACCATAAGGGAACTGCTACTGACAAACTAGATCGAAATGACAAAGAAACTGCTAACCAGAACCCTTGCTGAATTGTGCGTTTGTGCTCGCTCGCTTGTAACCCGCTTGACGCCATCCTACTGGAATCGAGTACTCCTGTGCGCATGTTGGGCACTGCTTCTTCGGCGCATTCTCTGAGAGTGCTGCAAAGAGCATGTCTATACGGTTATCCATCCTCGCTATACGAAAGGTCAGGTCATCGAGCATGCTGCGAAGCTCAAAGACGAGTGGTAGGTGCCAGAGGTCTGAGATGGTGACCTAGTCCTTCCGTTCCTAATCGCCAGAAGTCCTCGGACTTGAGTGCTTTGCTGTGCCTGCGCTGGAGTCTCCCTGTGGTCGAGGCGGTGGCCACTTATCCTCCACCCGTTCTTTGGTGTCTCCGGGTGGTTCTTCCTCCTCCACTATGCAGGGTGGATATAGGTTCTCTTCTGCGATGCTGCATCTCTCCAGGGGTGCTTCGGGCTGTGTCCTGCGCACTTCTGAGTGTACAATGGGAGGGAGACTTTGCATTGCCTCCTCGAGGCTAATTTCCTCAATGATTGCCATGGGAGGCGACCGTGTCCTTCTCTTCCGTCAAATGGATGCCAGTGTGAGAGATTTCTCAAAATGTTGGATGCGCTTTCACCTAGATTGAGCCCTGTACCAGGCTGCCCCCCGACGCGACTTTCCTCTGAGCCTGGGCATGATGAAAATCCTTGGAGGGCTGGGTATGGGGAGGGGCTGAAGTTGCAGGTCGACTGCTTCCTTTACGGTCCTAGCCTGGGGTCGGCAATACTGCGCAAATAGAATGAGCTCTGCATGAGAGTAATACGCCTCTCCCCTGTCTCTTATCACCATAAAAACGCGCAAAACTTCACTTGCAATCGCCATTAACCCTAAGTCGATAGTGCTCTGCTGCCTGGTACCGCTCTCGCGCGCGAGAGGGCTCGTCACCTTAAAGTGGTTGGTGTGAGCCATAGTTCAATTAATCCTCGGTAGGATGGCATCGGTTGATGCCATAAATTGGCGTCCCGACAGCCTCCCGCGTGTCCTCATTTGAGTGCGTGGCACCCCATCCGGGGGGAGTAGATCCCTGTTGGCTAAGGTGTGGCATCTTAGGAAGACGTCTGAGTGGTTTGGGGCTTCGTCCATCCAGCTGGAGTAACCATCTTCCTTGTCCACTGCTTCGTTTGCTAGACTGTCTCCTACTCTGTTGGCCTCTCTCTTCACATGAGAAGGCACGATGCTGAGAGCTGGAGTGAGGAGGTTTTTGAAATCTTCTAAGAGTCCTGAGAGTCGCCAACTTGGTGAGATCTTGGAAGGCGCACTCCCATGCAGAATCCTGGTAATTAGATGAATGACAACCTGTGAGTCGCCTTCCAGGACTATGTTGCAATGGCCTCTTTCTAGTGTAGCCTATAGTCCTATTAATGAGCCTGTTATCTCTGCCACATTATTTGTCGTTTCTCCTAAGAAGCCTGTGAACAATCCCAGAAGATTTCCTTCTGAATCTCTGGCTGCTGCGCCCCACTCGGCTAATCCCAGGTTGCCTTTAGCTGCTCCATCAAAGTTGATTTTTATGAAGTGATTGTGCGGGGGGGACCAGGTGGTGGGGCTGGCGTGGGTGGGTTTATTGATCCGTCTGACTTGGTGGATGGAGGGGAGGGGTTGCCAGTGTTGTAAGATACATTTCTCATCAGGTGTGATTTTTAGGTCTTCCAGACTCCAGGGACGACATCTGATGGTTTCCTTGATCAGCGTCCTAATAGTCTCCCAAGTGGCCGCTGGTGGGGAGGCTTGCGAGTGAAAGATTCTTTTGTTTCTTTCCTTCCAGAGCTGCCAGAGGATGAAGCCAGGTAAGAGATGCCAGATGTGATTTAGGAGCACGCTTTTGTATGGGCTGCTATCCCAGTGCTCGATTGTGTCATTTATGCTGCCTCGGTGTTGCCCAGACTTACGCATGATTTGCGCACTTTGATCGCAGACACTTTGACTGTAACAACATCCATTGAAGAGATGTTCCTTGGTTTCTTCCTGTTGATGGTAGAGCACGCATAGGGAGGGTCCAATGAAGCCTCTCTTCCCTAGATTATCCCAAGTAAGAGCTCTATTGTGCACTATGAGCCATAGGAAAGTGGACACCTTAGGCCAGAGAGCTGAATTCCATACCTTATTCCAGATGGCCTCTTTGTTTGCTACATGGGGGTAACTGTGTATGTTGTAGGCTTCCTTGATCGTGAAGGTTCCAGCGGTGGAATATCCCCATCTCAAAATGTCTGCCCCTCCTCTAACTGGGATCTTGCGTTTGTTGGCTTGGTTGTGCCAGCTTCCCAGGTTGAAGTTTTCAGGAACACCAAGGTCTTGATGAGAGAGTTTCCATTGACGCCAGTGTAGGTGTTGCCCTTGCATTTTCCAGAGGTCCTTGATGTGCAGAGAGGCGTGCAGATCAATGGCTTCTCGAAGCGCAGCTAGGTCTTCTAGATCATTCAACAGCTTGAATTTCTACCAAGAGTCTTTCCAGAGAAGGGCACTCTCCCCATCCCTGATCTCCCAGAAGGCGTGGTTCTGAATTAAGGTGCGGTTGTTCCAAGCGATGTTCCAAATGTTGGATCCTTGGAACCTGGTGTTGTGCCTAATCAGTTGATTATCAGGTATTAGTGGAGCGTATTTGAGCCTCCACATGCGCGCCCAGGCTGATGCAGGCTCTTTCAGCCAGCGCCACCAGATTTTGGCTCCCATAACTTGGTTGAGTTTCCCCGGATCTCGTAGACCTAAACCGCCTTGACTTTTAGGCATGCAGATTTTGTCCCATCTTACGAGGGCCCACTTTTTGTTTGGCTAGTGGCCATGCCAGAGGAAATTACGTTGAAGAGTTTTAATAGCTTTTATGACATGCTTAGGAGCTGCTAAGACCGTGAAGAGATAGGTGGGGAGGGCCTGTAATACTGACTTAAGGAGGACGAGCCGGGAGGCTAAATTGAGGGGTCTGAAGGTCCAGTTGCTTAGTTTGTTGGAGATGGAAAGGATGAGGCTTTCCCAGGAGATAGATTTGGCAGTGGCACTCGTGAGGGGAATGCCTAGGTAGTTGGACGGACGGGAGCTCCTTGGTATGCCGAGGAGTCTGGAAATATGAACTTGAACCAGGACGGGGGTATTGAATAAATAAAGCTTGGATTTATCCAGGTTCAGGGACATGCCTGAGGCTTCTGTGAAGTCGGAGAGGATGGTGTTGAGAGAGAGGGCTTCCTTTGCCGAGGGGGAGTTGAGAAGGAGTGTGTCGTCGACGAACTGACTGTGGGAGAGGGCTGGGTGAAGATTGTGAAGAGGTAGACCTTTGAGGGACCCATCTGTGATTGCCGCCGAGATGGATCTGCCCAAACCTTCTGCCATGAGCACAAAAAGGAAGGGTGAGAGGGGGTCGCCTTGTCGGATTCCTCGAGAGGGAGAGAAGGGCCCAGATGGAATGCCATTAACTAATATGGAGAGGAAAGTGGAGGAGGTGAGATTGAGGATCCAACTGACCCAACTTTGATCAAAACCAAAGGAGTGAAGGACAACTTTGAGATATTTCCAACTGGCTCTGTCAAATGTTTTGGAAAGGTCCAATTTAATTAACATACCTGGAGTTTTGGAGGTTTTGAGAGAGTGGATAAATTCATGTGCCAGAATGATGTTGTCCGTGATTTGCCTTCCTTCCACGTACCCGACCTATTCGTTGGAAATGACGTGAGGCAGTATGGGCTTCAACCTGTTGGCTATAACCTTTGTGATGATTTTGTAGATCACGTTGCAAAGAGCGATGGGTCTGAAATGATTTGGGTTGGTGACCCTTTCTTCTTTAGGAATGAGGGCGAGGAAGGTAGCATTTAGAGCTGGGAGAACCACGCCCAAAACTCTGGACTCCTCAACTACTTCCCATACATCCATTTTTACCAGGTCCTAGCAGTGATGGAAGAATTCTATGGTGAAGCCATCAGGGCCTGGGGCTTTGCCTGGGGGCATATCTCTTACAGCCTGGTCCACTTCTTCCTGAGTGATAGGCCTTGTGAGGGTGGAATTTTGCTGCGGGGTTACTAGGTTCAGAATGTGTCTTGTAATTCTTTGAATGGCTTCGGTTCTGTCCTCCTGGGTTTTGGTTAGAAGGTCCCGATAGAAGTGGATGAGCTCGGCCTCTATCTGAGCGTGCTCCCTGACTACATTACCTTGTTCATCTTCTAGGTGTGTGATCCTATTGACATGTCTGCGATGCATCGCTGTCCTGTGGAAGAATTTGGTGTTCCTCTCCCCTTCTTTCAGCCACTGCACGTGGGATTTTTTCTTCCATAGAATCTCTTCCTGGTTTCTTCGTTCTTCTAGTTGCTCTCGGAGATTTCCTTCCTCCTTCATGAGATCAGTAGTTCTGGTGCCTGAAATGAAGATTTTCTGGATCTCCTCCAGCTGTCTTTCAATGCTTTGAATGCTTTGGAAGATGTTCCCAAAGCATTTCTTATTCCATTGCTTCAGCAACGTCTTGAAATTTTTGAGTCTTTGCTAGAATCTATACATGCTTGAGCCATGATTTATTTCTGCCTACGACCACCATTCCTTGGCTAGGTGCTGGAAGTCCGGATGAAGGAGCCTGAATTTCTCAAAGCGAAATGGCTTGAATTTGGGTGTGTCTTGAATATTCATGCTGAGGACCAACGACCAGTGATCTGATCTAGCTCTAGGTATGATGAGGCTTTCCAGTTGTGATCCTGACTCCATTAGTTCTTCTGAGACCAGGAAACGATCCATCTGGCAGGCTATGTGCTGGGCTCCCGATCTGCGGTTCGACCAAGTGAAAGTGCCATTGCTACTGTCTATATCTACTAATTTGAGATGATCTATGAGGGTTTTAAACTTACCGCTGTCTTGCTCCACCTTTTTGGTGCCTCCCATTTTTTCCTCTAGCGCGAGGATCATATTGAAGTCTCCTCCAAGTATCCAGTTGCGTGTGGACACCAAGGTTTTGATGAGATTTAGCCTTTGCATGAGTTTATCTTTGTCCTGCTGACTTTGGGGGCCGTAGACATTCGTGATGTGCCCCTCCTGGTTCGAGCCAATGATTTGGAAGCTCACCGTGATTGTGCCTACCGTTGAAAAGGGGTTGTAGACACTTATGCTAGCAGGGTTCCAGAGGATGGCTAATCCTCCTGAGGTGCCTGTGGCATCTGTAGATGTGAAGTTACAGTCTCTCCAGATGCGCTGAAAAATGATTTCAGCTTCTGTTCCTGCACATTTGGTTTCTTGTAATAGGAGCATATCTGGTTTCTCGTCTTTTATGCATTCTCGGAGGGTCCTTTGTTTGGACCTGCCATTTAGTCCTCTGATGTTCCAGGTAAGGATTTTCATCATTGAGTTAATGTTGGGGTTTGGAGGTATACCTTCGAGATCTTTTGGATCTGTCCAGAGTTTATCAGAAGGTTGCCCGTTTCCTTGATCAATTGTTGTGCTATTTTCCGCCCTCTTCTTTTATTTTCTCGAGGGATTTTCTTTGAGCCGGGTTGCAAGTCCGAGGCTATACCTAGCCATGCAGAGGAGCTCGCTGAGGAATTGAGGAATACTTTGTGCACCTTGCGAAGCTGTTCTTTAGGAAGGGTTTGCAGGTTTTTCTGGTTCAGGGCTTCTTCTATCTTTTCTAGGTCTATGCCGACGAGATCCCTTTCATCCAGCTGCATTGGGGTGTCCCCATCTCCTTCACCCTTTTCCTCCGTGTGTGCTTCCTGGATTTGGGGCGGTGGAGCTGGAGTTGATGCATTGTCCTGTGATTGCTTCTAATTTTTTAGTGGTTCTTGAAATTCTTCCTCCTTTGGTAGGTGCTTCAGGATTTCGTAGGAGTTTCTTGTTTCGACATTCTGCTTCTGCTCTTGGATCTGTCTTTTTGGTGGATTTCGCTTCTTGGATGTGACCACGGTGAATCCATCCTTTTGTGCGGGCTCGCTTGCTTTGGCAGGTATTTTTGTGAGGGGGCATTCCCTGAAGAGGTGGTCGTGCTCATGGCAGCGTATGCAGCAAAAAGGAATGTGTTCATAGTCCAGGGTTTGCTGCCAGTCCTCGTCTTGGTATTCCAGAGTGACTGATCCAGGGAGTGCTTTAGAGATATTCATGTAGACACAGATTCTGGCATAGGAGGTGTACTTCCTATGCCTGGTGGCTTCCGATGCTTTCACATATTGCCCGAGGGTATTACCTATACCCATCAGAATTTATTCTAACCAGAACTCTTGTGGTAAAGAGTATAAGCAGATCCACACTGGGGCCATGGTAAAGTCTTCTTTGTCGGGGCTGAATCTTTCAGTCCAGAAGCGTAGAAAGAGCCCAACTGAGTTAAAGAAATATGGACCATTTTCAAAGATCCTGTCCTTGTCCTCTAGGTTATACAAGATGATTGTGAAGAAGCCCTTGGAGCTGAGCTGAACCTCATAATCCCCTTTAGGGTTCCACCAGTGCTTGATCCATTTGTGGAGATCCCGTTCTGTAGGCCATAACCCTAAAAACTTCCCTATGAGTGTGTGTTCTTTCATGAACTCTGTATGTTCTCCTACCCTAGTGGAGCTAATAAGATATCTTGGTGCCTTTTCGAGCTGGGGTATACATTTACCTGGTTCCCATCCTTTGTGCGGCTTAGTCTGGGAGGTTCCTGCCTCAGTTCCTGTGTCCATGTCCTTCCGGAGGCCGTGTTCCCTAGTCAGAAGATCCTTGCGGATTTTTTGTGGCGGTTCAAAGGCTGGTCGCTTCGCCCGAGTGCCAGATCTGTCATTTGCAGCTACGTTTCTGTATGAGGGGGGTTGTCCCCCCCCCTCCGTTCCCATTGTGAAGCGTCAGTGGAACCTAGCTTGGGTTGTGCTACAGGGTGTGCGTCGCGCCGGGACTGTAGCTGTTGGTGTCTGCTGCGTACTGTTGAGGGATTAGGGTTTCCTCATTCGCAGACAAGCTCATTCTCCCCTCCTCGCGATAATCTGAAGCAAAAACAATTGTTGATACAGTTCGAGAAATACCTATCATGGAGCATATTAGTTAGCACCCTTTTCTTTCATTTTTGGTGCCTATGCTAAGTTTCTCACACAATTAGGAGCTTAGATGGTCTTTCCAATGGATTTCAAAAAAAATCTCATGACTCTCTCTCATCTCCTTTTGGCTATACCATAAGGGCTACCATGTTTGTGCTCACACTATTTACTTGATGTAATGTTGCAATTTTCTTTGTTTTTCTTACCACCTTTTCATTCTTTATTGTTTCTTTCCCTTGCCATCCATGCTTCTACTTTCAAACTAGATTTTACCATGGAAGAGGCACACCTATCAATTTCTACACCTTGCATGTTGTTTTTTCTTATGGAACACATTTACTTTACTGCATTTTAGTATTCTTTTATTCTTTGTTTTTGGGCTTTTATAATATGAAAAAGTAAAAAAATTAATATTTTTAAAAAGAAAGAGAGAGGTTAAATAATCAAAATCTCTATTGTATAATTAAGAAGTTTAGCAATCCTTTGTGTCACCCTTCAACACATTAATTGCCTTGATTCTATTATCTCTATAGTTGGGATTTAGTATCACCTTAAGATTTGCAAATGCACCATGTTTTAGAGTTCATCTTTAAACTCCTTCATATTGGTTACTCTTGTAGTAGTTATGGAGATATACCTCAATGCCTCTTATGTTGATGGTTTATTTTAATGTCTCTTTTGGCATAAGTGGCTGCCCAAATCATTTATTGTGTCTTGTTGTTATTGAAGGCAAGTTTTGAGTTGATAACATTTTTTCATCCCTTCCTTTTTTGTTTTAATCATCCATGTGATCCATTCCTTTGTTGTTTTAATCATCATATCAATCATTCCTTTGTTGTTTTTACCATCCATGTCAACCATTCCCTGAGGCAAGTTATTCTTGGTTTACATTCAATGCATTAATCTTGCGAAAGTGTGAAAGGGTTCCTTCTCATTTGTTAGTTTAATCCTATCAATTGTAATACATTTCACTTGGTCATAAGCTTAAATACTAATAATACATTGGGTCTCACTTTAATTATTGGTATTTTGTCTTGCATTCAACATATTGTTGATACTGAGAGGGGGGTGAATCAATATCAAGTACAATTTAAAAAAAAAAATCAACTTATACTTAAACCATTCAATTATATCTAATGAGCAATGAAAAATAGTATAAGAGTTACGCCAATACACCACAATACACCATGCAAAATATATGAGACATAATCAATAGTTATTGTTCAAGGGAAGTAATGAATTCCAAAGGTAGATATAACTTACATATATAAAGGGAGGGATAAACCTCCGAAAGGAAGATACAATCCTCCAATATCAAGAGAGGGTTTACCTCTCCATCCTTTCCCCTTCCTTCCACCCAAGAATATATGAGAAATAATAAAACTTTACATTAAATTATAACCATCAACCAACTATCACATAGAACCTGATAATGCTTCCTGAGACTTCTTCAACTTCTGCAATTATTCACTTATTGGAATACTTTGATCCTATAGATAATATTATTCAATGTACTTTTTGAAACTCCTCCAAGTTTCACTCCTTGAATCCTCCCATAAAAATATTTATAGAGAAAATGGTAGACCTTATTCAATTCTGGTTTATTCAGGAGAGTGAACTTGTAGAACATGCCCCGCGCTCAATTTTTAACATCATATTTTGAAATTTTTACACAGGAAACTACAACCCACACTCTTTCCAATGAAATTGGTCTCACTTCATTTGGATTCTCTATGAATACGTTATGGTTGTTTTACCCGGAACAACTTAGAACACATCACCAAAAGACTTCATCCTCCCTTGAAATCCAACCTTATTTACTTCAAATTTCCTCTGAAATTCGACTTATATCTCCTTGTTCATTAACAAACTTGTGTGTGTTTAAAAATGAATGTTTAATGAGATGTATTTATACCCTTTATGTCACTTCCTTTTAACATTCGGGCCGACCTGACACTTTCTTATTTTGTAATTCGTTTCTTTAATTATCTTCAGGGCCGACCTGTACATCCTTATTCAATTCACTTTGTCATCTTAAAAAATTCATTTCTCCTCAACCATGAGGATCCACATGATGTGACACCTACCATCGGAAACAACATGATGTATATTATCCATCCATGGGTGTTGTATCTTCATGTGCATTGTCCTTCATGTCCAAATACCTTCATCAATCTTGCGGTCCAAAATCAATGACTAGGGTTGACATCAATGACAACAACCAATCTTCCAACAATATACCCCTTTGTCATTGATGTCAACACTCATTCTCCCCTTGTCATCATGATCCCAATTTCTCTCCCCCTTTGGCATTCAACAACCAATCTTCCAACAATATCCCCCTTTGTCATTGAAGTCAACACTCATTCTCCCCTTGTCAGCATGATCCCAATTTCTCTCCCCCTTTGACATCAATGTCAAAGGGTGGGGTTGCTCCCCTTGAGTTCAATGGCATAAGGTGACCTTCTTCTCTGGGGCTTCTCCCCCTGAACATGTGGCACTCAATAATACTTCACCCTTATTTTTGGTCTTTGGTACTTTTTATTCCTTTGAATCCTTTTGTGTGGATTTTTTCTCTTCTCTCTTCTTCATGTCTAGGATGTATATGTTGTTTGGTCTTCTTGTTGTAGTTGCAATCAATCTTCCTGAGTTATTTTCTTTGATTTTACATTTCCGGGAGTCAAACATAAGAGTGTATCCTTGATCACATATTTTGTTGACACTGAGGAGATTATGCTTCAGATATTCAACCAATAGGACTTTTCCTTCTTTTACATTTTCACTTCCAAGCTTTACTGTTCCTTTTCCAAGTATTTTGGTAGATGAGTCATCTCCAAATGCAACATTTCCACCCTTTTTCTTCAAAATGGCAATTTTTCTTTGATCTCCGTTCATATGAGATGAGCACCCACTGTCTATGAACCATTCATCTTCTTCTTTGCATTCTTTAGCAAGCAATGCTATTCAACGGTTTTCATTGTGTGGAATTTCTTTCCTTTTCCATGTTGTAGTTGGTATAGGGACATTTGGCATATGATTATCTTCCTTCATCTCTCTGCAATCTCGTGCTTTGTGACCAAGATTATTGCACTTGTAACATACAATAGTTTGATCCATTAATGGGTCAAATGGATCATAATTTCTGTTGTCAGGTCTACGAACATTTCCATATCTATTATTTTCACCATTTATGTAGCTTGCGTAGCTATTCATTTCATTGATTCTATAATTGATTTCGTCATGTCCAAAATTTCCACAAGTATAACAATGTCCAAGAAATAAATTTTGATACCTGGGAGTAGGTGATCTTCTTTGTGTAGTCCATTTGGGGTCACAATTTATTCTTCTGTAGTTTCCTTCATAATGATTGCTTTCATACCTAATGGGAGAGGATCTTCTTGATGTCTCATTCCTTCTGAATTCTAGTATTATATCTTGTTGTTCAACTTTCTCTGGAGTGTTGGTTTCATCATTTTCATCTTCTTTATATTGTTTTGTTGTCTTCAAACTGTCATTGTATCCTAGTTCTATCTTGTCGTTTGGAGATCTTTGACTGCTAAGGATCACATCTGATTTTTCAGTTCTTTTTTTGAACTTCTTCAACTTTTCTATTGTCAATAGTAGCTCCCCTTTTGTGTGATCCAATTCTTCTTTCAATTTCTCATAATCTTATATTTGTTCCTTCAAGCTACCAATGGTCTTTTCAAGCATTTAATTCTCTTCTTCACAACTACTCAATTCACCTTTTAGTATTATTTTTGTGTTTCTAAGCTTGTTATTTTTAGTTTCAACATGCTTCAACTTTTGAAGATTCTCATATTCTTGTTCACTCTCTACGTTGTCTTTGTATCCCCAAAAGGAATCAAGGTTGGTTTCTTCATCTGAATCTTCTTCAGAAATGATTTCTTCTTCTTTAAAACTCTTTTGATCATCATCCTAGGTTTCTTGGGTTATGAAAATGACTTCTCCTCCATAATTATCTTCTTAATCACTCTCATCTGAGGAGATGCCATCATCCTTGGAGTAGAATCTCTTTTTATTGTTGAGAATTCTCTTTTTATAGTAGTAGTTTTCAACAATTTTTCCTATTCTACCACAGTTAAAGCATTTGAGAGAAGACTTACCTTTGTATCTTCAAGTTCCCTTCTAGAACCTTCTTATGAAATTTGTTATTTCTTCATCAAGGTCGTTATCCTTGTCTTTTGTATTCTTTATGAATTTAAAGGCTGCTTCATTGTTTAGCTAGTCACTTTCTATACTTGTTCTCATTTCATATGCTATAAGAGACCCATGTAATTCATCCATTGTCATTTTGGTCAAGTCCCTAGTTTCTTCAATGGTGGATACCTTAGCATCATACTTCAAGAGAAGTGATCTCAACACTTTTTGTACAAACAAGGATTCATTAAGATATTCAACTAATCCTATGATAGCATTAACAACTTCATCAACTCTAAGAAAATAGGTTGCAATATCTTCCTTTTCATCCATCTTCGAATTTTCAAATTTTGCTCTATGTTGTTGAATCTTGACCTGCTTAACTTTTGGATCACCTTCATAGATACTCTTGAGTTTGTCCCATACCTCTTTAACAATGTTGCAACTCATCACTTTGCTAGAAATGGTTGGTGTTAATGCTCCTAGAACAACATGTCTGGCTTTTGAATTACAACTCATAAGCTTCTTCTCATTTGGATCGGTTGGAGCATTATTTTGGATTACATATCCATTTACAACTGAGTACCAAATGTCTACTCCCAAAGATGTTAGGTAAATTTTCACTCTATCACTCTGGTATGCATAATTTATTCCATTAAATCGTTAAATTCCATTTGAAATGTGCTCATGGTCATCCATCTCTACTTAGTATTTTCCTTCCAGTGGTTAAATTGTTCTAAAGGAAACCTGCTATGAAACCAATTGTTGATACTGAGAGGGGGGTGAATCAATATCAAGTACAATTTAAAAAAAAAAATCAACTTATACTTAAACCATTAAATTATATTCAATCAACAATGAACAAAAGTATAAGAGTTACACCAATACACCACAATACACCATGCACAATATATGAGAAATAATCAATAGTTATTGTTCAAGGGAAGTAATGACTTCCAAAGGTAGCTATAGCTTCCAGAGATAAAGGGAGGGATAAAACTCCAAAAGGAAGATAAAATAATCCAATATAAAGAGAGGGTTGACCTCTCCATCCTTTCCCCTTCCTTCCACCCAAGAATATACGAGAGATAATAACACTTTACATTAAATTATCACCATCAACCAACCATCACATAGAGCCTGATAATTCTTCTTGAGACTTCTTCAAATTCTGCAATTCTTCACTTCTTGAAATTCTCTGATCCTATAGATAATATTACTCAATGTATTCTATGAAACTCCTCCAAGTTTCACTCCTTGAATCCTCCCAGAAAAGGAGTTATAGAGAAAATGGTAGACCTTATTCAATTTTGGTTTATTCAGGAGAGCGAACTTGTCCAACATGCCCCGCGCTCAATTTTTAACTTCATATTCTGAAATTTGTACACAGGAAACTACAACCCGTACTCTTTCCAATGAAATTGGTCTCACTTCATTTGGATTCTCTATGAATACTTTATGACTTTTTTACCCGGAACACATTAGAACACATCACCAAAATACTTCATCCTCCCTTGAAATCCGCCCTTCTTTACTTCATATTTCCTCTGAAATTCGGCTTATATCTCCTTGTTCATTAACAAACTTGTGTGTGTTTAAAAATGAATGTTTAATGAGATGTATTTATACCCTTTATGTCACTTCCTTTTAACATTAGGGCCAACCTGACACTTTCTTATTTTGTAATTATTTTCTTTAATTATCTTCAGGGTTGACATGTACTTCCTTTTTCAATTCACTTCGTCATCTTCAAAAAATAATTTCTCCTCAAACATGAGGATCCACGTGACGTGACACCTACCACTGGAAACAACATGATGTATACTATCCATCCATGGGTGTTGTATATGCATGTGC
>SNQJ01S0061905.1:3512-18565 GCA_010110895.2 Picea sitchensis | reverse complement strand
TTGTATATGCATGTGCATTGTCCTTCATGTCCAAATACCTTCATCAATCTTGCGGTCCAAAACCAATGACTAGGGCTGACATCAATGACAACAACCAATCTTCCAACACATATGACATTCATTAATCGTCAATGATTAAGCAAGTTACCCTTTGCTCAACACAAATAAATTTATTTGCATAATGGGATTCATGTTTTACATTGGATTCCACTTTCATTAATGATGGAATACCTCACCTCTGATAGTGGTTTTCCTTAATGATTTCTAACTAGAGGGTCTTTGATGCAGGTGCATCAAAGGAGATTCATGATTTTGACCCTAAGAGGGTCAAACCATTTAATAAAGGGGGTTATTTCCCTTAATTTTAAATTTCATTTTAATATTTAGGTCGAGAGAACTCTAGAATACATTTAGATTGAGTTTGATTGTGATTAGTTGTGATTGGTATGATTATGTTCTTTATTCTTAGAACAAATTTAGTGATTGTGGGGATTTGTTGTAATAATTTTAGCCAAATAGAGCTACCCGAGGATCCTAAATCCTATATAAATGTAATATGTAAGTGTAGTAAGGAGAGAGAGAGGTTGGGGAATGAGATATTTGATGTAAATTAAATATTCTGAGATAATTTACATTCTCAGATTCAATTTCTCAAGAAATAAAATATATGGTTTTGAATTATATTGATTCATGTAATCTATGTTATGAGATCTCTCAAGAAATCTTATAAATGAATGAATTTATCCCTCTCCCACAATGATCTAAGAACTAGATAGTTGGGTCTTTAATCTGCAAGTAGGATTACAATGAAAATTTTGTATATTCCAGGGGAATAAGTATCGATCATCGGATTTGGAGTGGAAGCGCTGGGGATCGTTGATATTACTCTACAGGAGGATAGCGAGAGGTTGATATCAATCATCGATCATTGATCATATTAAAATCAATGATCCCCATTTTTCATTGATTGAGTGAGGAGTTTTAAGTTCACACTTTCAAATTGTGATTTGAGTTGAGGATCTACAAAGGAGAATCTATTCGCATTTTAAGGTTGCTAGAGAATTAATTGGAAATGCAAATGAAAACAAATCATGGGCGTTGATCAATCGAGGTAAATTTCACTCAAATGCTCTTTCACATTCTTTTGAACACGTGTTAAAAGAACTCTTTAAAAATGTGAAAAGCGCCGCAGTCATAACCCTGGTCGTATGGTGTAAAGGGTTGTGTACTAAGCAACTTGGGCGAAGAGTTTATTAACACCCTCTGAGTAGGCCTGTAGGTTTGGCCTGTCGGTCATATGTTAAGGGGAATTTTTAAGGATATCAATATCACCTTAACTAATCTTGAGAATATTTAGAGGCATTCTAATCCTGTTAATGATCATGAGGAGAAATTGATAATTCATATAGAAAATTCACATAGTGAAACTGAGTTCGAATGTCACTCTCTGGAACCTCTAAATTCACATATAGAGGTGATATTAGAGCTGGATATTGATCCAATTTAGGATATCAAGTGGTATCATAGCCTCTTGAGTATTTTTTTTAGCATCCATGCCTCCCAGGAGAAGAGGTATGCCAACAAATGTTGTTGTTACAGACTTGCAGAATGAACTAAGGAGAGTTCAGGCTAGGATGGAAGCCATGGAAGAAGCTCAGAGGAGAGAACCTGACACATGAGATTTTAGTGAGGCTAAAGACACATTCTCTAGTGAAGGAGGAGAAGCCCAAGAGATTAAACAAATGAGGATAAGTTTTTAAGGTTGGTTACAAAGGTAGGGGGGGAATCTAAAATGGAAGTTCCAATGTACGAGGGGAACTTAAATGTTAAGGAATTGCTTGATTGGATCAATGCAATGGAAAAATATTTTGATTATGAGTACATAAATGAAGAGAAGAGAGTCAAGCATATTGTAACTAGGATGAAAGGACATGCAACCTTATGGTGGGATGAGTTATGGTTTGACAGAAGGAGGAAAGGATAATCCAAGATTAAGAGATGGGATAGAATGTTAGCAAAGTTTAAGGACAAATTCATGCCAAAGGACTATCAGCTGAATCTATTCAGGAAATTACAGAATTTAAGACAAAAAGGTATGTTAGTGAAGGAGTATACTAAATATTTATAGATACTAAACATCAGAGAAGGTCACGTGGAAGATGATGTTGAGAAGGTTTCCAAGTATAT
This sequence comes from Picea sitchensis, assembly GCA_010110895.2. Lineage (NCBI taxonomy): Eukaryota > Viridiplantae > Streptophyta > Pinopsida > Pinales > Pinaceae > Picea > Picea sitchensis. The sequence continues at coordinate 16,378 of SNQJ01S0061905.1, read as the reverse complement.
CAATGAAATAAGGTATGAAATCCATGATGAAACCATTCTACTCACTTGGAGGAATGTAGAATATGCTTATCAATCAACCTTAAAAGAAGAAGAAAAATTATCCAGGAAACAGAGTCAAAGAGCCATAGGAAGAAGTCAATCCAGAGGAAAAGGATCATCCAGAGGGATATTTCAAAATATAAAAGAAGAAGCAGGAAGCTCTAGTAGCCAATCAACAAGAGAAGGAGAATCCAGGGGACAAAGATTCTTCTCAAGTGGAAGAGGAAGAGGTAGAGAAATTAGGTGCTATATCTGTGGGAATATATGGAATATGTCTTGGGGATGTCCTGAAAAAAAATCAGCAAACACCATAGGAACTCACATTGCAGAAGCTCAAGAAAATATAACATAAACAACAATGAAAGAGGAGAGTCATGAGATTGGAGAAACACTCATGCTGAAGAGGGTTTTAATAAAATAAGAGAAAGAAATCCATGAACCAACACAAAGGAAGAACTTGTTCAGAACCACATGAAAATCAAGAGGGAAGGTATGCAAAGTGGTCATTGACATTGGCAATACAAATAATTTGGTTTCTACATAAATGGTGGAGAAATTAGGACTACAAAAAGTGACACATCCTACTCCATATAAGGTATCTTGGTTGCAGAAGGGAAATCAAATTTTGGTAAGTGAACATTACGAAGTAGAAATTCAAATTGGTAGTTATAAGGAAGAAGAAATTCAGTAGGAAGAAGAAGAAATTCAAAGTAGGAAGAAGAAATGCAGTTTGTTGTTGTTGGTAAGACGAGATTAATTCTCACTAGCACCACTATAAATGATTTACCTATTGAAGTTCAGGCATTGTTAGATGAATTTGTTGATATATTAGTTAATGAATTGTCTGATACTTTTCCTCCTATTAGAAGCATTAGTCATCATATTGATCTAATTCCAAGAGCTAGTTTTCCAAACAAATCTCCATACAGGTTGACACCAAGAGACAATGAAGAAATCAAAAAGCAAGTCCAGGAGTTGTTGGACAAAGGTTTGGTCAGGGAGAGTTTAAGTCCTCATGTAGTACCTACTATGTTAAGTCCAAAGAAGGATGGTGGCTGGAGTATGTGTACAAACTCCAAATCAATCAATAAGATAACAATTAGGTACATATTTCCCTTGCCTATAATGGATGATTTAATGGATTGTTTAAGTGGAGAAAATTATTTTTCTAAGATAGACTTGAAGAGCGTTTATCATCAGATAATGATGAGATAAGGAGATAAGTGGAAGACAACCTTCAAGACCAATGAGGGACTATATGACTGGCTTGAAAAATGATCCCATCACATTCATGATATTAATGAATGAGGTTCTTAAGGATTTCATTGGAAAAATTTTGATTGTTTATTTAGATGAAATCCTTGTTTACAAAGGAACTAAATAAGAGTATTTGAGATGTTTGAAGTTGTTGTTGAAGAGGATGCCAGAGGAAAATATTTTAATAAATATGAAGAAGTGTTCCTTTATGAAGACAGAACTGGTTTACTTGGGATTTGTGATTTATCAAGAGAGATTGAAGATGGATCTAGAGAAGGTAAGGCTATAAAATAATGGCCTTCTCCAAAGTCCATTTTTGAGGTAAGAAGTTTTCACAGGTTAGCAAGATTTAAAAAAACATTTGTCAGAAATTTCAGTAGTATTTGTGCTCCCATAGTAGATACTATAAGGAAGGAACATCAATCTTTTAATTGGACAAGAGGAGATGAATAATGATTCAAATTGTTAAAGAAGAAGATTACAGAAAAACCAGTTTTAATTTTACCATATTTTCAAAAGCCATTTCAAGTCAGATGTGATGCAAGTGGGGTAGAAATTGGTGTTGTCCAGAGTCAAGAAGATAAACATGTTTCCTATTTTAGTGAGAAGTTTAATGATGCCACGAAGAAATATTCAACTTATGACAAATAATTTTATGCAGTGATATAATCCTTGAAGAAGTGGAGGCATTACCTTATTCCTAAAGAATTCATCTTATATTCTAATGACCATGCTTTGCAATTCATAACCAAGTAGGAGAAATTGAATAAAAAACATGCCAAATGGGTAGAATTCATACATAATTTTACTTTTGTTATTAAGCATATTAGTGGGAATGCTAACAATGTTGCAGATGCTTTAAGCAGGAGATGTTTAATTTTGTAGGAATTTCAAGTAAGAACCTTGGGATTTGAGCATCTCAAAGAGGTGTACGGAGAAGATACAGACTTTAAAGCATCCTATGAAGCATGTGAAATTCCAGTGATGGGAGATAGGAGTCCTTCGATGGAGTACATGATACAAGAGGGATTCTTGTTCAAAGGAAGTCAACTTTGCATTCCAAAATGCTCAATGAGAGACAATCTATTGAAAGAAAAGCTCAATGGAGGATTAGCTGGGTTTTTTGGCCATGATAATACGTTTTCCCAATTAAATTGTTCTTATTTCTATCCAGGTATGAGGTCTGATGTGAAGATATTTGTTGAAAGGTGAAGAATTTTCTAGTATGCCAAAGGAAAGCAACAAAATGCAGGTTTGTATCAACCATTTCCTATACCAAACAGACCATTGGATGCCATAAGCATGGACTTTGTTTTAGGTTTAACTAAAACATAGAGGGGAAGTGGTTCAATATTTTTTGTTGTTGATATATTTTCTAATATGGCACAATTTATACCCTTTTACAAAACAAGTGATGCAACACACATAAAAAACTTGTTCTTTAAGAAAATTGTGAGATTGCATGGATTTCCTAGAAATATAGTTTCAGATAGAGACAATAAGTTCATTGGACATTTTTGGAGAACCTTGTGGAGAAATATTGGAATAAATTTAGCGTTCAGTTAAGTCTATCACCCTCAGATTGATGGACATACCGAAGTAGTAAACAAAAGTTTGGGTAGCTTGTTGAGGAGTAAAGGAAAAATTCCATTCCAAAAAGATACATAATGCATCCAAGAGGTTTTTCTGAACTCATAAATTTGTGCAAAGTAGAACTAAGGAGTGCAGATGCAGAAGATTTTTCTGCAAACATACAAAGGATACATGAAGTCAAGGAGAAACTACAAGACAACATTTAGAGGTATAAGCAAAGGGAATATAAGAAAATAAGAGAGGTTAAATTTGAAGTTGGAGACCAAGTATTGGCACATATGATAAAAGAGATATTCCCAAGAGGAGAATATAACAAACTTAATTTGAAGAAAATACGACCTTATAAGATCCTAAGGAAATTTTCAAGCAATGCCTATGGATTAGAGTTACCACCAGATATTGGAATAAATCTAATATTCAATGTTGCAGACTTGTATCCTTATAGATCATATGAGACATAATATGGGGATGGTAGTGAATATGTTCAGTGGATGAATCAACTACCTATAGCTAAGAAGTTGTAGATGGAAACAATTCTTGATCAGAAAATTGCTAAGAAGAATAGGAAGAAGGATTACTATGAGTACTAAATCAAATGGAAAGATATTCTTGTGGAAGATACAACCTGGATGAATGTTGTAGAGATCCAAAATCATGACAAGAATCTTTAAGACCTCATGGACAAGATTCGATGAACATTTATGTTCCACAGGAGTCTGACGCAGGAGCATCAAAGGAAATTCATGATTCTTACCCTAAGAGGGTCAAACCATTTACTAAAGGGGGTTGGTTCCCTTAATTTTAAATTTAATTTTAATAATTAGGTCAAGAGACCTCCAAAAGACATTTATATTCAATTTTATTGTGATTAGTTGTGATATATATGATTTTTTCCCTGATTCTTAGAACAAATTTAGTGATTGTGGAGATTTGTTATAATAATTCAGGATTAGCCAGATAGAGCTACATGAGGATCCTAAATCCTATATAAATGTAATATTTAAGTGTAGTAAGGAGAGAGAGAGGTTGGTGAATGAGATATTTGATGTAAATTAGAGATTCTGAGATAATTTACATTTTTAGACTCAAGTTCTCAAGAAATAAAATATATGGTTTTGAATTCTATTGATGCATGTAATGTATGTTACAAGATATCTCAAGAAGTCATGTAAACGAATGAATTTATCCCTCTCCCACAATGATATAATATCTATCCAATTGGGTATTTAATATTCCAGTAGGATTATAGTGAAAATTTCATATATTACGTGGGAATAAGTCCTGATCATCGGATCTGGAGTGGAAGCATTGGGATCGTTGATATTACTCTACATGAGGATAGTGAGAGGTAGAGATCATTCGTCGATCGTTGAACATATTCAAATCAGCCATCCTCATTCTTCATTGATTGAGTGAGGAGGTTGAAGTTCACACCATCAGATCATGATTGGAGTGGAGGATCTACAGTGGAGAATCTATTCACATTTTAAAGTTTCCATAGCATTAATTGGAAATCCAAATGTGAATAAATCTTGGGTGTTGATCAATTGAGATACATGTCACTCATAGGCGCTTTCACATTCTTTTGAACATGTGGTAAAAACACTCTTTAAAAACTTGAAAAGCACCACAATTATAACCTTGGTCGTACAGTGTAAAGGGTTGTGTACTAAGCGACTTGGCACAAAGAGTCTATTAACACCCTATGAGTAGGCCTGTAGGTTTGGCATGCCAGTCATATGTTAAGGGGAATTTTTAAGAAGAGAAACAAAACCTTAACTAAGCTTGAGAATAATTAGAGGCATTCTAATCCTATTAATGATCATGGGGAGAAATTGATAATTCATATAGAAAATTCACATAGTGAAACAGAGTCCGGTTGTGACTCTCTGGAACCTCTAAATTCACATACATAGGTGATATTGGAGCTAGATATTGATCCAATTTAGGATATCTGTCTTTCTATTGTGCTATTTCTATTTGGTACATTATAATGTTGTACTTAGTGTTATGTTTCTTTCAACAAATAACTATTCAAGACACCAAACCAAACCAATTCTTGATCCTCTCTTATGTCGGTTGATGTGGAAATTTGTATGGACCTTCTTTCAATATATATGTTCCCACCGATTCCAACTCATTTTATTCTAGGAACAATATTTATAGACCTTCATAGTACCTTAGGGGTTGTATTTATTAGTGGAAAGTTCCGTCACACTTAACAATGGGTCTTCATTAATGACCCTTCACCGATTCTTACCAATATTTGACACCAAATAATATATTCACATTTGTTAGAATGTACTATCTTCCTTGGTACCCATTATAATTATTACTGGGCTACCTCACAACTTGTAATGATATTTATCAATGATCAACAACTAGATAATTTCTCCCATGTTTGAGAATGACACATCTATTCACATGGTGTATATTTGTAGATTGCAATGTTTTTATTTATTTATGACCTTAGGTTGTGGTGGCATCCCTCATTGGCGCTTCTATCCAAAATTTTTCTTAGTACCACTACTTTATACTGCATTGGTACCATGGAGAATCATATTGTTCACTTCACAATTCAAGTTTTTCTTCTAATAAATGTTGAGACATAGATCCACCGGGTATCATTTTATGGTTATGGTCTTCTTTTAACATGGATGTACCATGTATTAATTTGTGACATGATTTTATAGTTTACATACTTCATGGATTTGCAGTGTACTTACTTTGGTGGACATGCTTGTTTTACCAGTTAAGCATGGGTAAGTCTACCTTAGGGAATGTATTTGTCTAATATTTTTATTTGACATGCAAACTATTCTTTAATACTTGGTCCACTAGACTCCTCCTTGGCTCTTCTACCCTCACACATTAGGGGGCATCTTTTATCCACATTTTTGGTCACTTGTGAAATCAAACATTGTTTTGGCGTAATAAAATCACAATGAGGTATCAAATCTACATTTTTTATTCTTTTTGGAATAATTTCAATAATCCTTCCTTGTGCTCATGCCCTGTTACAAGCAACATGTCAACCCTTGATTGTCATTAGTTAGTAACTTGCGAGCACCCTAAAAGTAGCCTAAAAATATTTTTTAAAATGCACAAATGTATGGGAATTTGAGTGGGATAAATGAAAGGAACACACTTATATGTCCCTGATCTTAATCCTAAACCACCTAAACCAACTTCTCTAACTATAAATAAGAGGCTCAAGGATGGGCAGGATTATCTTGGCTATCCCATGCAATACTAGGATAAAGATTTCATCATCAATTCCTCTTCTACGAGAAACTATAGTTTCTGTAAGCTTGGTATATCCTCCGCTTAGGTGTCTTTAGAGCCATATTTTTATCTACCTATTTGTTGGAGGTCACTATCCTTGAAGTTTAGAGAGAGTTTGAAAGAGGATTAACATTGGAGGAACTCGAACATAGGTAAGTTGGTTACCATCAATATAAACAAGTATAATTTTTTGTTATAACACTTCTTATTTCAATAAACTTGGAGCTCTCTTCTCCCTACCCCCCACAATAATTCTTTTGTAACTCATGATTGAGTTATTCTACTTCATGTCATAGAATTGGGTAGGTAGAATTGTCATCCTATTAGAAATTCATTAATGCAATTTGAATCTATTTTCATTATATGGAATGCCACAAAAATCATGAGTAAGGTATTTGTTTTATAATTTTGTGCAAGTATAGGTAGGATCTTGGAGGTAGAGATATACCTTACAATTTGACTATTGAGGAAAGATAAAGACCATTATAGGTACTCCCTTCTCATTTACTTTGCATTCCATTTTTATAAGAATTTATTAGGAGAGAAGATATAGTTATCGTCTTTGTTTTGTCAGTAAGTTTCCAACCTACTTGTTAGAGATTATAAACATTAGTTGATATGATTTCCCCACTAACAATCCCCCCTCTCTAGGTCTTTTTAATCCATAGAGAGAGATGATGTTCCCTTTCTCCAACATTACTTGACATATTGTTCCCTTTCTCCAACATTACTTGACATATATATATATATATATATATATATATATATATATATATATATATATATGTTAAGGTTAATCAATTTGAAGTAATTGTTTGAAGGTGTATTACCAAGAGGTACTCTGTCTGTTTGAGAAAGAGATGTAATAAACTCTTCAGCTTGGCTTAAGAGTGTTACTACTAAATATTGCTCGCCAACTTTTGTTGAAAAGGGGGGTACTGTGGATACTAGTCTTTCTTCCGGAAACCAAGAGCCTTTACAAAACTCTTTGACTGTTTCCCCAGTATTGGAGCCAATGACTGTCATTGATAGTCCGAATTTGTCCTGTATAAATAAACCTCTTCGTAATCCTCACTTTGGAACCTTCCATTCTATCTAAGGACATATGTAACCCAGGGACAAGTCAATTGTTGACGAGTCTTCCTTCTTCTCCACCTGGCTATAGGGAATCGAAAGATGAGGAGTCCTCACTCTCTGCGATACTTGACTCATTGATCCCTTTCATCTCTGGTAATGAATCAAATGTACAATTACTAGTTTATCTTGGTAAATCGATCATTGACGATGTAGCTAGAAAAGGGGAGGCTAGTTGTTTCACAGTCATGTGTTGTAGAGGTCAGAAAAAAAATTTCTTGTTCTAGGGGGTTGGGCATTGAACATTGCCCGATAAAAACCAGAACTGCTCGGAAAAAATCTACACTTGAATCCTTGCATGTTTTTGTTCCACATTCTTCCACCAAAGGTGGGGCCCTTAGAGCGTTGAAGGCCCTTTCTAGATCTAAGTAATGTTACTTATCTCACTCAATTTAAGGGGGACTAGAGGCACCCTAAAACTTGCCTCGGTTCGAGGTGTACTAGATAAAACCCATCCTAATATTTTTTTCTTACAGGAGACTCTTATTCATTCGGAAAAAACTCGTTCTTTCTTTCACACCCTTAGGCCAACGTGGTTAACTTGTGAGGTGAATTATGTTGGTACCTTTGGAGATTTAATGGTTTCTTCGGATCCAAATTACTTTGATCTAGTTCTGTTTCTTAACTGTGGTGGGATCTTATTGACAGGTTTATTTTTAAAAATTAAAAGGCAGATTAATCTACTAAATGTCTATGGGCCATGCGTGGAGCACAAACTTTTATGGGAGAAGATGGAATCTTCAGGATTACTGAATTTAAAAAATCTTATTCTACCAGGGGATCTTAATTTGACTTTATAATTTGGAGAAATCTAGGTTGGTACATCCTCATTGGGGTCACTGGCAAGTTTATTTAATACTTATTTTCATAAAAATAAGCTTATTGATATTGTTCAGGGGAAAGTGGTGCCTACGTGGCGCAATGGACGTGCGGGAGAAGATTTTATTGCAAAGAGACTATACATCACTTTCTTTTCCGAAGATATAGTTGATACAGTTGGCATCTATAGAGCTTGGGTGGAATACCCTTTCATCTCGGACCATGCTCCGATACTTCTCCAGTTGGATCTTCCTCCAATTTTTAAGGCTTACCCGTTTAAGTTCAATCCTATGTGGACTAAAGAAAATGATTTCATAATGATGGTGAAAAAAATGTGGAATGAACCTAAATATCTTAAGGAGTCTGGAAAATAGAAACGACTAGTATGGAAACTAAAAGATCTAAAAGTTATCACAAAAGCTTGGAAAAAGGACTGAAAGAATAGTAAAAATTCTAGACTCTGTTGTCTGGAGAAAGAGATTTTTTTTAGGATTCAAAACTTGGCGGAGGGGACCTGTAATACTTTAATTGATACACCATTAAAGGAGTTGTAAAAAAAAAAAATACCTTACTAAAAGAAATAGAGGAGTAGTGGCGCCAACGTAGTCGGGCTATCTGGATCCAAAGTGGAGACCTAAACACTAATTTTTTTCATAAATTTGAGAGCTTCAGGAGAAATAGCAAGTATGTCTGGGAGATTCACGGTGAAGAGGGACATGTATACAGTGGTCAGGAAAATATTAAAAAATATGCATTAAATCACTTCAAATATTTTTACAAAGAACAGAGGGGATTTTATACCAATGATCAAGTAAGGGTGGTTTCATTGTTTTCTAATATGTTAAATGACATAGAGGATGAGGCACTTTATAAACCTGTGGATAAGGAGGAATTGAAAAAGGTATTATCAAATTTTAAAGTGCATAAGAGTCCTGGCCCGAATGGCTGGACAATTGAGTTTTTTTAAGAATCTATTTGATATTGTCGGGGAGGATCTCCTCGAAATGGTAGAAGAGTCTAGATTAAAATGATTTATCCCAGGAGATTTAAACTAAACGTTTATTACTTTGATCCCCAAAGTAAATAATCCTAATCATTTTGGATATTATAGACCGATCGCGCTGTGTAATCTTAGTTACAAAATTATTTCAAAGATTATAGCAGATTGGATTAAACCGATTCTGTCTAGATCACTTTCAGAGGAGCAACTCAGATTTCTACAGGGGAGACAGATACAAGATTCCATCAGTGTTGTTCATGAGTGCATTCATAGCATTAAAAAGAAGAATACAAAGTCATTGGTCTTAAAATTGGACTTACAGAAAGCTTATGATTGTATTAACTGGGACTTGTTGTGTATGGTTCTCCTACAAATTGGTATGGGTCTAAACCTGACAAATTGGATAATGAGTTGTGTGGTTTCCATTTCTTATTCAATTTTGATTAATGGAGAGGCCACTGATTTCTTTAAAAGCGGTAGGGGATTAAGGCAAGGATGCCCTTTATCTCCTCTCCTCTTTATCCTAGTTATGGAAGGATTGAGTCTCCTATTGAAAGATAATCAAAGAGAGGGTAAATTGTCTGGTATTAAAGTGTCAAGGACTATAAATATTCTTCATATATTTATTTTTGATGATGTGGTCATAATGACAAATGCTAATAAGTAGGAATGGTGGGAGATTGATAAGGTGTTAAAATGTTTTTGTTAGACCTCTGGCTTAACTATCAATGGAACAAAGTCTACCTTCCATCAAGCCGGACTGTCGGAATAGGATCTGTTACCTTTTAAAGATATATTCCCTTATAGATTCTTGGAGTTGGATCTGGGTTTCAAATACCTTGGATTTTTTATTAAGTTAGGAGTGCAACGTATCGAAGATTGGGCCTAGTTAATTAAAAATATGGAAAAAATGATAAATAACTGATGTTATAGGTGGTTGTCCTTCGGAGGATGTTTCACCCTTTTGAAAACAGTGGTGGAAAGTCAACCAATTTATTGTCTATCTCTCGCAGTGGTCCCCTGTTCAGTCCTGAATACATTGAGGAAATTGATGTATAATTTTCTCTAGAAAAGAAACTATGATTCTCACCAGATGCATTTGTGCAATTGGGAGTAGATTGCGCTACCAAAGATATTTGGAGGTTGGGAAATTCATAACATCTATGATTTTAGTAAATCTCTGGCCGCAAACACTCTTTGGAGAGTACTTATGGGTGAGGGCATTTGGAATAGGGTTATAATTGACAATTATCTTCATAATTTGACTGTGATAAATTGGCTCAGATCCTATTCCTTCCAGCTGAATGGGGCCTCTAGAACATGGAGTGGCTTGTTAAAAGTTATTCACCTTATCATTCATGGATTATGTTGGAATCGAGGGATAGGTCAGCTGATCGCACTGGGTAAGGATCGGATTTTTGGGATGGGAAATAAATCTTTCCTGTCAAATAATAATATGTCTACTTTATATCAAAAAAATATCAATACTCTTGCTCGGGTCAGGAATTTATCAGAAGAACAGTCATTATCCTCCTACTAGCTGAGTAATAATGATTTGGGATTTTCCGGTGAACTTGCAAAGGAGTGGGATCAATACAGGAAGACGCTTAATGAATCATGAGCTCTCATCCATGATTTGGAAGATAAATTAATGTGGATAGGAGGAGATAATTTTGGATTTCCATCAGTTAAAAACTTCTATTGGAGCATAATTACTTCTAAAAGTTTGTTGAAAGTGGAGACTTGGAGACATTCCATTTGGAAATGGAAAGTCCAATTAAAGATCAAATTGTTCATATGGTTGGATTTGGAAGGAAAAAACTCACTTGGGACTCTTTGCCGAAAAGGGGATGGGAAGGACCTGGGCGTTGTCCACTGTGTAAACTGGATTCTAAAAATATCTTTCATCTCTTTAAGTTTTGTCCTTTTGCATTAATAGTCTGGAATATAATTATAAAAGAATCAAACTTAAAGTGTCATTGGATTGGGAGCACCCTATGGGATTCCATTAAAAACTGGTGTGAGGACAAGACTACCCCTACTAAGATAGAAACACTTATCAGTTGGCACATTTGGTATGAACGAAACATAGCTATTTTCGAAGAGTCAAGTCCATCATTACAGGCAGTGATATATAAAACTTTGGCTTTACTAAACAAAACCAATACTCAACCGAAGGATAGACTTCCTCGAGATATTTTGATTTCTCATCAAAATGATTTTGCATTAGCTTGGTTCAACGGTGCAACACAAAGAGATGGAAGCGTGTGTGGTGCAGGTGGAGTTATAAAAACATTGGAAGCAACAGTGATAAAATGGACCTTCAATTGCGACAGAGGAACCAATACAAGAGATGGACTCTTGGGAGCTTGGGATACTCTTATGCTATCAAATCGTCTGTCAATTCCGCACATCCATGTGTTGGGAGACTCAAAATTTGTTATTGATTGGCTATTAAACAAAGGAAGACTACAGGTGTCCTCTATGGAAGGATGGAAAACTAGAATTAAAGCTCTATCAAATATTTTTTTGTCTATTAGTTATCAACATATTTTCAGAAACTTTAATACAGAAGCAGACAACCTTTCTAAGCTGGCCTTCGATGATATTGAAGGCACTTTATTCTATCATCACTGGATTAATGGAGCAGAAGGACCTAGGAGACATATTAGAGTCCATTAATCATCTTGTGTGGAGTTGTTTCTATTGATCAACATTCTAGTTATGTTTTGTAATTTGGGAGATAGTTTTTTGTTATTGGTGATGTCATGCTTGACTCATCAGTTTGTCTAGAACTTTTTGAGGCCTGTAGTACTTCATCTTTTTGCTTTTTGAAAAACTTGCCTTTGAATCCTTTAGTTATGTTCTGTAATGGATTCTCTTAAATGAGATGGAAAATGTAAAAAAAAATTATGACTAATATAATTGAGCAAATTTTTTCCTAGAACAAAAAAAAAAAAGTTCAAATCTAAAAGTTGAGAATTCCAAGAAAAAATAAGAAAGAAAAGTTTCAACCTAAAAAATAATAATATATGTTTCATCCTTTAATATTACATATTTGAATTCAAAAAAAATAAAATTTGACAATATATGTTTCATCCTTTAAAACTACATATTTGAATTAAAAAAGATAAAATTTATTCAACAAACTAAGATAAAAATAACTTGAAATAATAATAATAATAAAACATAAGTGTATATGTTTCATCCTTTGAAACTACATATTTAAATCCAAAAAACATAAAATTTAGTCAACAAACTAAGATAACTTGAAATAATAATAAAAATAAAACATAAGTGTATGCGCCATTCACTCAAATTAATTAAATCTAAACAAAACCACGATGAACAACAAACAAAATAGAAAATCCATAATTAATTTAGGTGCTACCCTTAAAAAAATAAAATGAAAATACTTGTTTCTTAATAAATAAATAAGACCCATAAAAAAAGGAAGCACTAACCACTAGTTCCATACGAACCCAAAATGGGAGACACTAAGAAAAATGCAAAAATGTTATAACTCACGTGTAGAAAGTAAGGAGAGCCATATGCTACGTAAAACATAAACCCATTGAGAAATAAAAACTCCATTAATAGAAAGCCATAAAGTTGGGTGAAAGAAAATGACCAAGTAGTGTGAAAATAAAATAATTTAGAGTCATTTCAAATATTATCTATTACTTAATATATGGTATTCAAAATATGTTATAGTTTAAATTTGCTGTATTTTTTCTTT